>JAPYZI010000322.1:0-60967 GCA_030523105.1 Ophioninae sp. A BG-2022a | reverse complement strand
CTTTGAAATTCTGCCAAAAATCGAAAAATCATCGGATATTAATGATTAAAAAAGGATTTTGAAGGGAAAATCATAACGAAGAGATTGAGCACAAAGTGGAGTATCAAATCCCAAAGGGAAAAAAGTTATCGATGTTTTAGTGAAAAAACGTATTCTGCCCAAAAATCGAAAAAAAAATTTTATTTTTAATATTTTTTTTATCGGTCCATTTCGATGTAACTTTGTCCCCTGAATATGAATATACCATTTATTTTCCCAAAAACCCAAAATTTCGGGGGAAAGACGTCGAAAAAATATTCTAGAATACGGATCACACAATAATTGCTAAACAATTAATCCAATCGATCATCAATGAATTCGTTTCCTGCGAGTTTTTCGTTCGAAGCCCGCTCCATCATCGGAAGCATCAATGATATCACGAGGCATGACGGAATTGTCGAGATCGGTACCGTTCTCGCAACACGTGACTCATTTTTTTTTCTCGCTAAGCCGTCACATTCCTTAGTCAAAAGTTTTCCATGCCGGGTTATTCTCGAAAATCTAATGTGACCTACAAAAATAAATGGAGCTGAAAAAATATAGTTTTAAAATTAAAAAATAAAGAAAAAACCAAACAAAAATAAAAATAAATGCGCAGTCCACAAAAATCAAGGTTTTCAGGTATTTTGACCTTTCGATTTCGTAGAGAGATTGTAGAGATGATATCGTAAGCCATCCGGTGGCGACACCTGTACAAAGAGCGTGAAGCTTCGTCTGGTCGAGTCAAGAGTCGCGAGAGTGTCTGGTGGAGAACAGCCATACCTACTTAGCGTCTGACAAAACGCGAATACATTTCCAGTCCCAGAGTGTTCCAGTCAGTATTTTTCCAACGAATAATAGAGAAGCGGTTTGGACATTCCAGTTGGTTGTTTCGAAGCATTGATCCATTATTTTCTTGGCCGGTTTCCTTTTTTTTTTTTGCCTATATTTGTGGTGTGTCCGTGTGTGGTTTCAGCGTGGAACGCGAAGTGGAGCAAGTCGCGAGTGCGGTCGGTAAGGCACGGTTCTTCGACTGTCAGAAATTGGAGCGTCTGAAGCCGGCTCGAGTAACCGAATTATCGACTATTAATAATTTTATCCATTGATAAATAAAATCAGAACGTGACCAAAAAACGTTAATAAAAAAATATTTAAAAAATCGTCAGAATGGACGAAGACGCCATGTGGAAGTGCCTTTACGAAAAAATCGTAGTAGAAAAGGAAAACAAGGAAAAGGAAAATTCGGATAAAACGGAACACGAAACGAGGTAGCTATAAAAAAAATATTTAAAAAAAAACAAACATCCGAAAGTTTTTCACCAACGGTGTGAAAACTGGCAGTTGTGGAAAATTTATTTTTTCTCTCCCAAAAAAAAAACATTGGAAGTTTCGTTTTTTTTCTTTTTCGAGTAGTGAAGAAGCGTTCTTCGAGATATTTTTATGGGACGAGTGGTTGGAACGGTTAATCTTTACAGATGACAGCAGAGGCGAGAAAGAAAAAAATAATGTGCGTAGAACAGACGTCAGCGAAATGTGCTAAGTGTTACCAAAAGAATGCGCGGCGAAATGATGGAGGGAGGAAGGGGGGGAATACACCGCCGTTCTATCAATAGACACGCGTTATAACTGCCGAGGAAACGATCGTTTCTTTTTGCGCAAAGGATTTTCGATCCGTTTCAATCGTTCAATTTTGTATTATATATTTTTATATATTTTATCACAATTTTTTTTGCGATAAAACGCGCTTAAATTGGCGGTGATTTTTCTGAATGAAAAACAGTTTTACAACTTTGAGATTTCGATATTTTTTTCAGTCGCGTTGTGACGAATGATTCGCTCGGATCAACGTAAAGTGTCAACGAGAGCTTTGAGTGAATTCACTTGAATTAAACGTTGGATGAATTGGAATCAACGTAATAACTAGATCGACGAGTGCATTGAGTTAATTCAGTTAAACTAACGGTTGCAGATTCCCTCTCTTTTATTTATACATGATATTTCTAGTACAAGGCGTTACAGACCACTCTGGAACAACAATAAGTTATATGTATAAATAACGGATAATATAATTAGTTTATTAATATAATTACGGACTAATTATTTTGATCTCTTCAATCTTTTTGTATTTGAAGAAATATTAATTTTTTAATGACCGAGTATATTAATTATTTAAATAATTATGAAACAAAATTGTTGAATCTCTTTAAATATTAAACATACGGGAAATTATATTTTTGGTATTACTTAAAATATGGACTTTTTAAGGGAATATGAAAAATACCCATTTGATATCTTTTATTTTTATTTTATAAGGAATTATCAATAATTTATATATCGAGAATTTTATTTACTTAAAGAATTACAAAAACAATTATTTTATCGCTTCAATTTTTAATCGCGTGGAGAATTATTAATTATTTCTTTATCAAGAATAGTAATTATTTACAGAGTTACGAAAAAGAATGATACCATCGTTTAATAATTTCAAATAATTGGAAAAATGACTAGTCATAAAAGAACGAAAATTAATTATTTTACTCCTTCAACTTTTAAGAATGATTAATTATTTCATTATTAAACATTTTCATCATTCAATAAATCGTAATAATTTGTTACTGTATTTCCTAAATTTTTAATTATTCCAAGAGTAATAAAAAGTAATTGTTTCATCTAGAAAAAAACTTTTATCAGCTACAAATAATAAAAATTCGATGGTTAACGAATGAAAAATAACAAGCGCTACGTTTTCGTAATATTTCCAATCTTTTTTTTTTTCTACTTTTCAACAGTGGACTGGAACTTGTAATTTCTTAAATTATATTACCATGCATAACGAATGCGGGAACTCGAGACTGCGAGTACCTGATAACACAATATAGACGAGGAGTGTATCTTCTTGTTCGTGTACCGGCTAATCCGAGACGATTTCTCGACGATCGCAGTACGAAGGTCGCGCATCGTCGTTTCATGATTCACGATGCATAACTATACCTATATATAAATCCTTGTTTCCACCTATCGCTGCTTGAATACTCAACGATATATCGAACCATAACTGTCGCACTATTTTTTCCGGCGAATAAATATTATTCATGATTCTTATATTTATTATCGTTTTTTTAATTGTTATATGCATAAAAATGCATCTTCTGCCTCGTTGAAGTGTAGGTTTAATCAAGCTCGTTACCTGGTGTTAAAGAATTTATTAATTAGTCGTCATCGTTTTTCGAAATTAGATTATTATTAACCAACGATCCAAGAAAACCATGTCAGACACTTGAACGATACAGGTGAAGGCCGTACGTCAAACGTTACGTAATAAATCTTACGTGAGTTCTCAGAGATCTTGGTTTCTATTCTTCACGTGACCTTGTTGAGCGCGGATGATCGAAAACATTGAGAGGGAAGACCCTGGTAAAAAATTTATCGTCGTCAAATTTTTCTTTTTTGACCCCTTAAAGTATTAAAGAATGGAATATTTTTGAAAATCTACATATTTGTTCCATCTCCTCTTCGGATGTAATTCCTTAAATAAAATAAATGAATAAATAAAAATGTCCAAGCTATATATACATTTGTTTAAATAAAAAAGGCATTGATATAATAAAATAAAATTAATTATTTAAATAAAATTATTAAACAAAAATAGCATTTATATAATTAAATAAAATTAATTATTTCAATGAAACTATTTAAATAAAAAGTGCATTGATATAATTATACTTGAGGTATATAAATAATTCCTACGAAACGTTACAAAATTATTTATGCAGCATTAATTCCCTTCCATCATTAATTGGACATGGACAAGTGCCTTCAATAAAGAACCCAACAGACGATCAATTCTTAATACGTGCAACTGAACAAAGTCGAATCGTTGTATGATTATCGTTTGAACTTTTTGGTTATTCCAACTGGAGGAGATACGTGCAGAAATTGGTATTAGTCACGTTTTTTCCCCGTTGGGGGAAATCCTCAGCAGCTAAGAAAAAGAAAGGTACTTTCCGTTTCGCGTAGTCTGGAGCACAGGATTGCGTCATCAGGAAATTGAGCGTTGAATCGTTACAGTGTACTTGTAATCTTCATCGCTCGAATCACTGTAAATAATTCATTTATTTTTTTCCTCGTCATGAGATACGAGTTCTCTGTTCAGCAGTTTACGCTTTCCTACTTACGAGGTTTGTTCAAAAAATAAGGTGACTTTTCAAATTTCGAGAGTACAATCGATTTTCGATTTTTTTGTTGATACACATGTCACCAATATATGTTACAATATCAGCCATTTTGCATATTTAGTTTGTTTGTCATTGATATAAAAGTTAGTCGTGTTTTGGTGTGTTTGGTGATTTGTTTGTTATCGAAAACGATAGCAAACAAATCGTCGTCTTGTTCGTGATATTTTTGGCGAAAAACAAATTGTAATAATGTTTCAGCCACCGTAATTACCGGACTTGGCCCCTGCGACATTTTTTCTTTTGACAAAATTGAAAAGAGCCATGAAAGGACAAATGCGTTACATCTGAGGAAAATTACTTTGAAGGGGACAAAATAGATATTGATGAATAAATAGTTATTGATTGATAAATAGTTATTGATTGATAACTAGATATTGATGAGTAAATAGATATTTATGGATAAATAGACATTGATAAATAAATAAGTATTGTTGAATGAATAGGTATTGGCGAATAAAGAGATATTGATAAATAAATCAATATTTTTGAGAAAAATAAAAAGTCACCTTACATTTTGAACAAACCCCGTACATTGATACTTACAATTTCTCTTCCAATCACCAACTTGCTATCGATCGCCCGTTCCACGTCCTCGTCTTTTTAGTTTTCCTTCTCCCGGAAGTCCACTTTAAAATTAGCAGTGATGAAGAAAAAAAAAAATGTTTGGTGAAAAAATGAAACGAATATTGGTTCTTTTGTATGGATATTTTCACTCATCTAGATGAAGAATCCACCCATGATGGGTTTTCTGTGGTTTCTCTCTGGTTACGACAATCTCTGTACGTATGCTCTGAAGTGGACGTTTTAAACGTGCGATAGGGCGGACATGTGAGAGGATGGGAACGTCAATCGATTTGATATGCAATAGGCAAATAGAAATATTTGCACACTCACGCGAAATTGATGTTTATTTTGTTCAATTTTTACGTTCGTGTTTTTTCAAAGTTTCTGTAAACATTCAAAACGTATATTTTGGATAAGCTAAATAATATAATAATAGCTAAAGAGTTACATTTTTTTTTTAGAAAAATTTAAAAAAAAGAACGATTTGTGGAAATACTTTTTTCACCTATTACAATTATTCATTTATATAGAAAACGAGAATTTCTTATTAACGTGTACTTGGCCAAATACATTCATTAAGGTATTCTTCATTTACGAAGTCACTAAAATATGGAAATATTTAATCTAATAAATCAGATTTTAGAACTATGATAAACATAATTGAAGATTTCATTATCTTTTGCGTTCACACAACTTATTATTTCACTTTTAATAAACAAGTCGAAAATCAAATATGACCACCCAAAATGCATTTTATTGAAAACTTGCAACTATAAATAATTAATAATATAATTAATAATAATAATCTATAATATATATAAGCATATTAAGATGTCCCTCTCATGGACGCCATTTTTTATTACAACGAATAATTCATTTTTATTCAAAGTACTAAGGAAATTTGGTGTTCGTATAAATGATGCCTTGTAAATAGGGATGTATATTAATAGACGATCAATAAATTATCACAGACGCCGAATTTTACTTGGGTTCACATCCCGCCTGCCAAGCGATATTTTTACGTACATCAGTTCGGTATAACCTTACGATCCAAAGAATCGACCTTTTTTTTTCTTCTTATAACCTTACATAATTCAGAGCGGTGACTATAGAAGGAAAGTGAGCCGGGCGGTGTACATTATTACTACGAATATACCCGGGGTATAATTCGTGTACAAAAACGATAAGCAAGAATGTGTCATTGATTAAATTCCGAAGGTAGTGACAAAACGCTGTCACGCAATACGATAAACGGTACGATAGGGTACACATTGTAAAATTCATTTCTCACTATCACGATCCCAATAGACGCACGTTTATTATAGGCGAACACTTTTTTTTTTCTTTTTTGCTTTTTTTTTCGAAACGCCCAGCTCTGAGAACCAATTCTCCGTGGGACATTGAAGAACGGTGCTGGAGGTAGTTCGAATCGTCTCCTACTACCACCTACTTTGCCGTTTTGTCCTGCACGTAGATACAAGGAAATTTATTAAACCGCAGTCAAGCAAGAACCGTGAGCCTTCGCGAATCACATTTTTTTCTATTTCATCGTTCGAGAATCGATCGAAACTTTATACGAGTGCGCGTGAAATCATCAAGTTGGATTTTTGTCAAATTGAACTCCTAGAAAAGTACACGAATTGTTTCGTTTGTTTATGTTTTTTTTTTTTTCGTTGTTTTTTTTTCTTTACGTACTTCGAAGGAAGGGACAACGAAAAATGGCACATTTTGAGAAATCGGACGAGAAGCATCCTTACTTCGCGATTGCGGCGTTTCGAATGACACAAAAACCGGAAGTTAAGCCGGTTACGATGGCGAGCATCTATTGGAAATTCGCCGCCCACAACTTCATTCACACCAGGTGAAACGGAATGAAACAAGTGGAGGTGTCTCATTGTCGATTAGTTGGACTGGCTTTTTGTGGAATGCGATTATTCGTAGGCTGTGTTCTCTTGGAGCATTTTAGACGTTCGTTTGCTAAGAGCTTCGATGAATTACGTATAGACATTCGGGTCAAGTGTGCGCACTTTGCTGTTCGAACGATCGTTAGGATTAAGGGCATGACGAACCACGTGACACGCGACTGCGAGAGAGATAGTCGAAACGTTTTAAACCGCGATTTCTCAAGAATTAAACGCTTTTATTCAAAATGGCGACCGGGGCGCCCTTGGTGCCATCGTCCTAAATGCACACAACAAATTTCGTACCGATTGGTTCAGTCGTTTGAGAGAACAGTGGTTTTTAAATTTCGAAGTGGACGTAAGCGGATTCGTCACGCTCTTAAAGAATACGAGTTAGAGTAATACTAGTCGGATACTATTTATTTAACTAATTATCGAATTAAGCAATTTTACAGAAAAGCTTTAAGTTTATTTGGGTAAATATTCCGAAGTGGAGCTCTTGCTGGAGACTAATTTATTTTTTATTGTTTCTTTTAAGGTGATTGAAAGTGATACAAAGTAATATTATGTCGACGCACATAATTGTTTGTCCATGAACTTTTATTTTTTATTTAGCGCGATGTTGAGTTTGTTTGGGTTCAAAATACCGTGTTGCATCAAAGAACTGATTTGCCTGTCAATTTCGTTGATTGTTGAAGTGAAAGAGCAAATTAATTGGTAATAGATGTTTTTATTTATTATTAATTGGCTAGATGTTTTTATCGCATGTGTTCTTTCATTAGCCAGAAATCTTATCATCTTTCGATGTAGTCAAAGATTCGAACTCAAGCTTTCGTACCTTTGGTAGGAAAGGCTTGTGATGCTTGTATCGCTTGGCCCACATCTCAATCTTGATACTTAATTTGATTCAAGATTCCTAATGGTTGGTCAAATTCACGGTCGAGTTAATACATTTGGTAGAATAATGGACGCGCGTGAGAGAATCCAGGCTGTGTAGCCTGATCACTAATTATGTGTTCGCACACATATATTTACGTTCTCGTGTATGCGGGCACCGCTATGTAGATTATTTAGCAATCCAGCGTTCGAGGATTGACCGAAAGTATATTGTAGTATCACGATTGAAAAAAGAACATTCAAAAATTCATAAACTATTCACGTCCGGTTCTAAAGTACATTTTTTAAAATGCTTCGCAGGATACAAGAATCGGATGGCGGTTTTTTCGAAAATCTGGGTACTCTGTTGGCCGAAAGAGTGAAAGCTCAGGAAGCCGCGGAAGGCCCGTTACCAACCAGGCATGACAAATCGGATGATGATAATATCGCGGATATCAGCGAAGCTGGAAGTATCGAAGAACCGAACGAAGCTCTCCTCGAATCGGACAGTGACAGAGACGAGAATGAAAACGCCACGGATATAATCCTCGGATCAGTCGGGTGGAATGTGAGTACCCCGTTTTATTCCTATTGCTCTACAAAATTCACTCTTCCTTTTTCTTCTTTTTCCCTTTTTTTCTTGTCTCTTCCAATTCCGGTCATTTGCTTATAATACATTTTATAATGAATCTTTTCTTAGAATAAATGTAACTTATAATAATTCATCAACTTATAAAAACTTTATAATAACTTATAAACTTGTATAAACTTCATAATGTATAAACTTATAATCAATTTTCTCACTACTAAACTCTAAAACTATGTAACTATAAAAAATGTAATCGAAAGTTGTTAGAACTGATCGGAAGAGGGACGTAAGTATCTCTTGTTTTTGTTTGTTTGGGTTTATTCGTTTTTTTTTGTACTTTTATTGGCTTTGTTTGGGTTTGTTGAGTTTTTTACTTCGAAAAAGTGATGAGGTTAATTTATCAACAGCGATACTCCATTTACTACAATCCCAAAAAGGTCTTGACGTTGTGTAAAAAATTTGACGAGTAGAATTCCAAATTATTTGATGGATATCTCAGCAAAAATTTTTTAAATTTTTTAAATCCAAATTTTAGTCGGATATCTTAACAAAAAATCGACGCAGAAAGAATACTAAAAAACGAAATTGAAGTTCAGTAAAAAAGCTAACCGATGGATACGCTAATTTAACTGAAAAAAAAAATTTGCCAGCCCTTGGATGTTTGAAATAAAAAAATATTAAAATATGGAAAATTATGGTTTCGCGCTGTTTCTTACGATTTTGCAATAAACGGAGGAAATACATTTATTTTACTAGCTTTTTTACCAGACAAAATACTTGAAAAAACTTAATAAATTTTCTGTTCGTTTACTTCTTTGAACTACTGTATATTATAAACCTTATGTATCATTATAAATATTGATTATCCATAAAATAATTGTTATTTTTAATTTTGATGATTTTCCAATCGAACATGTTTATTTTTATCTTCGATGATTGCGATGCCACTCATGTGCGAGATTCGTTCTTCTTATCGTTTTATGACAGCACTATCAGCTGCAGACGTCATTAACAGGGTTGAACTTATTATGCTAAAAGTCAGAAAATCTCAGTTTTTCTATACATTTTTGTACAAAGTCTTTACACATACGTGATTCGCATTTGCTCGCAGTTAAGACTGAATGAAATTGTTCGAAGAGAGCGCGGTGTGTAAAGTGTATGTAAACGTATGGGCAGTCGTCATACGCGTGCGAGTGATTAAATGGAACGAAACAGTTGCTCATCTGTTCAACATCTTCGCCAGCAGATTACGAATCTCCTCGGGCTCCCTTTTTATTTGCAGCTTGCCGGTACATTCCATTCAGCTGATACCTAATTTTCAACAGATTTTGAAAAAAAAAAAAACAAAGTCCGTCAAAAATAACCATGATCCTGGGAAAAATATAGAAAAAAAAAAATATATAGTTAAAAGGGCGCTAGAGAGTAGATGAAAAAATAGATTAAATTTACGTATTATTATTTCAAAAATTCTTCGTGCGATTTTATCCAAGTTTTCATTATTCAAAAGTTATAAAAATTGAGCCAAGTTGAATTTTTTAAAAGTAATTATATATTTACTAGGATCCCCATTATTATCGAATGAATTATTAAATTCAACGTACAAAAATTCGTAAGTTTTTATTTATTAACATTAATAAAACATGGTAAAAATTAAAAAAAATATATTTTTCCATAAAATCGTGTCCGATTGAATTTTACATATATTTTTCACTCGAAATTTCCAACCTATCCAGCCGGAAAAAAATACCCATTGCGTAAAAATATTCCCTTAAAATTTGAAGCGAGTTGGCTGAGTAGTTTTCCGAATGTATTTGGGACTGTCTTTAAAAAGTGTACTTCCGGTGACACAAATATTTGGAAAATCTTGTTTTCCACAAGATCGTCGTTGTTTAAATTCGATAAAATTATTTTAGTTCGGTTCAATTGAACAAAATTACAATTACACTTTAAAAATTTCAATTCTGTTAATTTTTTTCTCTCGAGACAACAAAGTGATTTGTAAAACGATTGGGAATAATAAACTCATTATCTCGTAACGAGAGTCATGTTTCTGTCAAAAAGCTTGAACGTGACTCGTGTATATCCGGCTTTTGAGATATCTCCAGTCCACTCAATTTTAACTCCACTGAGTAGTTACGGTGCCTCGGGAAATGCCGTTGACAGTGAGAAAATAGAATTCTCGTACTACTTTGGGATTATTACACCGGGGATGAGGCCCGCTAACCGGCTCAAGGGTAGTTATTTCAAGCTGCAGTAAAACCTGTTGGATTCTCTTGTGCTCGCGATCCCTGTGAACGACACGTGCAAAACGGTTTTGCTATCTCGTATTTGCGATAAATCACGACGACTCTTCGTACAATTGTCTAATTCGAGTTCTCTGACTCCGCTCTTGTAGCACTTTGCTCGCTGAAATCGACGGCGTTTTCCCAAGGCTAGTAGGTCGCGAGCAACATTATTTAGAACGGGAAAGCTCTCGAAGCAATAACTTAACAAAAATTGACATTTTTTATAATAAAAATCGAACCCCTATTACCAAAAAAACAATATGAACAAACCCTTGATTTTCAAAAAGCATCGTTGATTTTTTATTAAAAAGCGATATCGGTTTTTTCAATAAATTCATGTATATATATATATATATGTATTTATTAAATTTATTTATATATACATATATATATATATATAATTACACAATATATATACATAAATATGTAGTATAGTAACTTTTCCTAAATACGTTTCAAAAATATATATGTTGCAGTTTTTAATTAAAATCACACAGCCCTTAAATTATACATATCAACTTTAATTTAAATTGCTTGTTGGAAAAAAAGAAAATATCGAACCAAAGTAAAGCTGGATTTGTGCGCTTTAAAACTATATTTAATTAATTGGTTTACTATGTTTTGTCCCCGAGATATATTCGATTTTTTGTCCGGATGGAAAATTCATAGGATGCTAATCAAATATTTATAAAAATGTATTTATATATAATTTTAGAAATTAATAAATAAGCGATCAAGAAATATTTATATATATTTATATGTATTAATTTAATAAACCAACTAAAATAAAGGGCGTCCAATTGATATATTTCAATTAAATTAATTAAAATTAAATGAATTATAAATCATTTATATTTATATATATTTATAAACCAATAAATAAACAATCAATAAATCGTTAACAATATATTTAAATATAGTAACTTAAATAAACTTGGTAATCCCGTTGCGCTTGCGTGTACTCGATATGCTCAACGAATATACATAACGCAAAGTGGCCCGAGGGAGAACGAAACGTCGTCGTCTCGAGCGACACAAGGATTCGTCTTGACGACGAATGTACTATCTCCGATTCGTTGGTCGGTCCATCTATTCCTGGCCAGTGCTGAGTTTGCCGCCGTTACGCCACTATCTTCTTCATCGTTCTTCTTTTCACGCATTTATCTCGAAACTACCGCGAGTGCAACGACATCCCCTCTCTCAGTTTCATTTAATTTTTATCGGTAAAAAAAAAATTGTCGGCGCGTTGGCGACTGCGAGGTTCGAAAACGAAAATCGGGCCAATAGTTCGAAAAGAGTATCCGCACTCGCGTGTCAACGAGGAAATCAAACTTCGCGGTGTCAATTTCATTGATAATTCGATTTAATTTTTTTTTACAAATTAATTTGAATTTGTTTTCATTTAAATCATTTTAGTTCATTCAACAAATTAATTTTAGTTCGATAAATAATTTTGAAAAATGTTTTAATTTAATTCAATTTAATTTATTTAACAAATTAATTTTAATGTAATAAATACTTTTGAAAAATGCCTTAAAAAAGTTTTTTTTTTTGTTACGTAAACGTGGTACTGGCCTTGTACAACGTTTATGCATTAAATTATTCCGGAAGTGCTGAATTACAAGCGTGAACATAGTGCTGTCGATAAAATGAGTGCTGCAAGTGAATTCATCAGATTCAAAAGTCATTAAAAATAATAAGGAATTCATTCATTTATTGTAGTTGAAAATTATCAGGTAATTAACCAGTTATCCGATCGAGGCAAAAAAGTGCGGCGTAAAACAAAGAGCAACGACTTATTTTTCTTTTTTCTTCTCGAAAGAAATATTTCATGGCAACTGCGTGGAAGAATATTAATTATTGGTGTTATCGAATCTTAAGGTCACGCTTGCGAAATTCTGAAAATACATTTTTACAGCAGTTGGTGAAATACGTTTCTTGACAGACCATTAATTATTGAACATTCCGGATTTGGCGAAATTGTTTTCGTATGAGATTCCATATGCGATCGAAAAAAATCATTTTGTAAATGATTGTTGAAAATTTTACTCTTTTCTGCAACTTTGAACGGGGATGCAAAAATAATCGTGACCGGTCGAGAACTGCTGTATAGTTGACTTTCTCGTAATTTCATTCACAACCTTTTTTTTTTTAAATTTGCCGCGTGCACTGATGGTCATCGTCCCATTCTCACGATTTTTAAATTGGTCGACCTTGTTTACGAGGTTTCAACGTTGGCGGCGTATGGGCAGAGCGTCAAACTATTTTTATGGAAACGCAATAACCGTCAATGAGAATAACGCAATGAACTTCAATAATCCATCATTTGTATATTAGCTCTTTCGAAAAGCAAATCTATTATTCAGTGATTCCAGTAAATCATTAATAAATTCATTTTAAATTCACTGAGCTAATTAGTCTCTTGATGAGATGAATCAGCATTTAAGGACTTAAGAACAAGAAGGAAAGAAAAGCATCAATTATTGGACCAAGCATCGATGAGAATTTCTATTTCACGCAAAGATATTTGACGCGAGTAAAAGTCTATTTCCGCGGTGTAACGCCCTCACAGCCAAATGGAATTCGTGCATAAAACTGATTGGAAATGAGGGTTGATGCTGTGCGGTTATAAATTGCTACGAAAGATACATCGAAAACGGGTTGCATAACGAATTGTGAAATCGAAAAACATTGAATGGAGTTTCGTCGATCTGAAATTTTTTAAATATAACCCGCACTCGGAGCGGTGACCGCTTAGCCCTGCATCGTGCGGATGGCACATCAAAGGGTGATAGGAAACCCAATACTTTGATCAAAGTCTATCCGCTAGAGAATCAGAATAATAGGGGGGCCATCTATTCTGGCACAGGATTTTTACACTTTCCCCGTGCCATTCGACAAATACGATATAGGGAAATGTGGGCCGATAGGACAAGATTTAATTAGGAAAGACAATACGCAGACGTAAAAATATACTTTGGAATATCGATAAATAAATATCAAGGGGACCACTACAACAACGGTCATAAAAACAAGTTTAAAAAAAATTAAAATTAAATATTCTTTGAAACGACCATTAAATCGAATAAATTTTGGAATCGTTCCACATTCAAAATCTTCGTTTGCGTAAATTAAATAATATTGGCAAATTTATAAATAAAATTGGAATGGATTTAAATAAATACTGAAAATATTGGAAGTTTCTTCAATTTCGAATCTTCTTTGACGCAAATATAAATTGTAATAAATAATGGATTTTTTAATTCCGCAAAATAGGAATTTTGGAATTCTGTCGCGCACTCGCCACCTATGTGTAGGTTTAGTAAGTTTTCTAGCCCGCGGAGCAAGCTTGATGGTCAATCAGCTAATTGTCCTCGTATCAACTTTCATTGGACACAATTGTACGGAACGTATGCGGACGCACATCGCGAGTTGCAGTTGTCGTATAGCTCCTCTAGTCTCACTAGTTTAAACGGGATGCGGCCTAGTTATGATCAGCTGAATCCACCGTTAGATCCCTTCCATTTCTCCGTTTCCCTCTATCCATCGTGAGTCAATTCCTTGCGGTTACGTCGACTAGTGACCCGTTGATAAATAATATACAATACGAAATTTCCAGCACCGTGTTTTGTTTGTCTTCTTAAAAACAAAGTTTGTTCAAAAAATAAGGTGACTTTAAAAATTTCGAGAATACGATCGATTTTCGATTTTTTTCTGTGTTGGTACACACGTTCCCAATAATGTCGACAACCCGTATGAAAATTATACGGGTTTTGTTGGGTTTGGCAATTTATTTGTTATCGAAAACGTGATGTTTTTGCCGAAAAGCAAAACCGCAATTATGCCTCAGCTACCGTAATTACCGGACTTGGACCCCGCGACGTTTTGTCTTTTCCCAAAACTGAAAAGAGCTATGAAAGGACGAAGACTTTGCACGATTGAGGAAATAAAGATCGGATCGCTGAGAGAGCTCGAAAACATACCAAAAAGCGCATATTAAAAGGGCTTCGAAGATTGAAAAGCGCCCTGGCACAAGTGTATTACATATGAGAGGGTTTACATGGAAGGGGAAAAATAGGTGAATAAAAATTGATAAGTAAATAAATATAGAATAAATAGATTAATAAAAATTGATGAATAAATAAATATTTTTCGAGATGAAAAATATTCATTTGTAACATAAAAAATCGATGAATAAAAATAGATGAATAAATAAATATTTTTCGAGAAAAATAAAAAGTCACCTTATTTTTCGAACAAACCTCGTACGTATTGGCACCGTTTAGAGTTCACGAAGGACCTTGAACCCTCCAAAGAATCGTGTCTGATAAGTGGATTATGTTTAATCTCGTCGACTCTGACGAATCAACTGGGCTCTTCCTCGAAGCTTTTCTTCGTGTCACGTGATCATTCGTGTCAATATTGCCGCGTTTGTTATTGTTGTCGAAAACAAATACTACCGGTCATTGAACGGGGATTTATTATCGACGAAGAACCCCCGGGCTAGCAGCAAAAATAAATAGCTTTTCTTTTCATTCGAAATACTTTTATCGACGACTCGTATGATTTTTCTCCCACGATGTTGAAAAACGACTCTTGATTGTTTTGTTTACGAATTCGTACGTTACATTACAATGTCCCTTGTGAAATCAATCAAGAAACATTGATCAATAAGATAACTATCTTTTTTATCGATCGCTTGGATTGTTTTGACTATTAGCTAATTAGTTTTTAATATTATGCAGTTATTATTAATAATCAACGAATTACAAATACTTGGCACTGTATTAGAAAATAATAGGGCAACTAGTTAGCAGTGATTAACAAATTAATTAATTGATTTAAGTAATTAATTAATTCGTTAATTCATTTCAGTAATCAATTAAATAATTAATCAATTAAACTATTGTTTACCGGCAAAAATACTTAGTAAAAACTAATTAATTTACTAGATGGATTATCCGGTAGAAAGTTAATTAAAGATAGTATTTAGATTATTGATTTTTAATTATACATCATGCGATACATGTTTAAGCTTATAAATAGCTTATTTAATAAATTCATCGTTGTAATCCCATCCCTGATTCGATTGAATTACAAAAAAAGCTCGAAGAAAAGTTTCGCACCGTGCAAAGCCGTTTTTTCGTACGATTCGATTTTATTTCGGGCTGGTGTTAACGGCAAGTTTAAACGACTTGTAAATCGTGGTTTAAATTGGCATCGGTTATGCCATTGAACGCCGGATCCTCCGATGATCCCCACTGAATCTAATTACAGCACGAAAAAGTCGTCTATACAAATGAAGACGTTCACTGGCCACTGCCAATGTATGTGAACACGATTGGATATGCTTGGTCCCCCTTCCTCGTCTATTGACTCGATAAGATTCGAAAAGGTCGTGTCGTGGTTCATCATTGACGAACAAAGACAAAATCCAAGTTCATTCCCCCCTCCCTTCCCCTTCCCCTTCTCGCTCTCTCTTTCTCCCTCTCTTTTCCAACGGTTTTGGTACGTTCGATCTTTTTTTATTTTCCGGCTAATCGTCAAAACGATTACGAAGAGTGCTCGAGTTGCATTTAGCGAGAAAGTCCACCGAGTCTATTTAATATCCCGATGGAGCGCGAGTGTTCCACCGGTCAAAGTTGAATCGACAAGCGTACGACGATGCGCGAATCGGAACAGAAACGAACCTCCACTCGTCCGGGGAACGACGAAATTTTCTCCACTTTTTTTTCTTCGTTTCCACTACCAGTCGTTCGCTGATCAATTTCTCTCTGTTTTCGAAAAAAAAA
This sequence comes from Ophioninae sp. A BG-2022a, assembly GCA_030523105.1. Classification (NCBI taxonomy): domain Eukaryota; kingdom Metazoa; phylum Arthropoda; class Insecta; order Hymenoptera; family Ichneumonidae; species Ophioninae sp. A BG-2022a. Next base: position 44,707 of record JAPYZI010000322.1, on the reverse strand, counting down.
AACAAAAAAAAAAAAACTTCGCGCCGAGCCAGAACGATCTCTTAAACGGAGTGAATAAAAAAATAAATTAAAAAAAAAAAAACATCGAAATAAAAATAACAATTGCGTCGGTCGCAAGTGAACACGTGTGCGGGCGAGATAAAAGGAATAACTCGGCTGAATTGTTGGGTGACCGTATGCGTGCCGCGAGCGTTAAAAAAAGATTCAACCGCGAGACAAAAGTCGAAGACTCTTCGTAAGACACGCCGAGATAGAAGCAACGTGATTACGGCTGCGATACTTATTTAAACGGAAATGATTGTGTGGATTAAGTGACGTTCGATCCCTCGAATCGATCATCGAACGATAATTATTCATTGAAAGAACGATGGTTAAAATAAATATGCTCGAGAGGATGGGAACTTTGCAACGTAATCGTAATACCTTTAGGGGAGTTCCGAAAGCGGAACTCGAAAGAAAAACGAGTGCGATTCTTCGTACCATGACGGTGAGTCCGATTTCGAAAAACGTATCTGACCAACTGGTAATACTTTTATTTTTTTCGAAACATTTTAATCATTAATCTTGAAACCAAAACTTAAGCCCAAACAAACCCAAACAAATTTTACGATTGGCACTGGTACGTTGTCATGACCTGGTATGACCTTGTGTGAGTTTTGAGGTATCACGGAATGGATAGTTAAAAAGTTCAAAACAGGGGAATCTTCGATTTAACTTCGAAAATAATTGTTAATAGATCATTCACACTTAGAAATATTTATTTTCCACTTCCAATAATAATTGAAATCAAATTCAATTATGTTGGAATGTGTTTGATTGACATTTGCTCATTTTTTTAGTACATCTGTTCCAACTGTACACTTAAAAAAAACGTCTCAACTTTTAAATTTAATTAATACTTTGAGATAATCTCGTTATTGTAAATAATTACCCACAAACCCGGATAACAGTAGATATATTGCGATTTCCAATGATCGCTGATTAATTCATAGCTCAAATAAATCTTTCACCACATTACTAATTGAATGCCAAACGCGACCACGTAATCCAGCTATTTAAAACTCAGCTTAAACAATCGCTTGATGAATATCTTGATACTATAATATTTTCAGATATTGCGGCGATTTAAATCGATTCCTTTTGCAATAATTATCGTTTGTAATTTCATCACAATTACTATATTATTAATTTGTATTACGATTTTGTTACTTTAATATGTAGCTTTAATGTTTTTTTAATTCGAATTCCTATTTTTTTGGTAATTATAAATCAAATTCGTAATTACTTAGTTATTTAATCAAAAAAATTTTAATATAAATATTAAATGAAAGTTAATATCCTAATTTTTTAATTTTTATAATAATTCTATGAAGATTCTATCTAAACAAATACATGGAAAATTACTTTTGATTAACTTTCAACAAAATCTGGAGATTCCGCAAATAGCAATCATTGACAACGTGAGAATTCCTGAATATTATCGTTCGAAGTACGAAGGCTCGGAAAAATGTATTGCAACATCGAAATATCTCCGCCACGCAATCATTCTTGTCGCTCTGAATCTTCAGTAACGAGACCCATTTTCTACTTAAATCAAACGAAGGAATGAAAATTCCCAAAGCTCGAGCCTCGTTTAATTGAAGTATCTCGATCTTCGTGTTCTTCCTTTTTTATTGTTTAACGCTTTCGCGTCACTGACGTCCGTTCCAGATTGAAGAGCTTTACACGACTCTAGTTTACATGACGCAACATCAGGTCGGTTACGACGTGTCGAACGAGTGCGGACAGGATGCACTCTTGAACCATCTGCAGCAGGCTTTCAAGGTCGACAATGAAACGCACGAGCAAGTTTTGGAAGACACAAGAAACATGGAGGTTAGAAATGCTCGTTAAATTTCGAAGGAATACTTTTTTTCCCTTTTTTTTAAAAAGCCGTAAATGAAAGATAATCCTGATACAGAGGAAGTCATCAATTTTTGGATTTTTTTCTTCTATTGATTAGAAAATAAATATTTAATCGAGCCAATCAACATTGGTGGGTGAACGATCGAAATTCGATTCCGTATAACCAACACTTGGAAATGTACTAAAAATAGTTATTATTAATTAAAATGAACATTAATTAACAAATATTAATATGAATTAATTATAATTAATATTCTTACAAACTTATGACGCAAATGAGGAACCCATCAATTTTTTGAATTTTTTCTTGTATTGATTAAAAATTATATATTTAAATGAGTGAAATACTGTAAAGCCAATCGAAAAAAAGGGATAAAAAAAGGATTGAATTCGGATGGCTGATAAATAAAAACTGACTATGGTTCGACGAAACTATGATTCGTTGAAACTTGGAAAATAATTGTAAATAAATATTTAATCAGGCCCCCGTGATGCATCTGAATGTGGAGGTCATAGAGGCGAAGGAATTAGTCTCCAAAGATGCGAATGGCAAGAGCGATCCTTTTTGCGCTTTGTATCTCGAATCAACACCGACTCGACGCTACAACACAGCCGTAAAGACTGCGACCCTAAGTCCAGTGTGGGAAGAACATTTTGAGCTGTGAGTTCACTTTTCATGAGAAATGGCTGATTCGTTATCAGTCTCGGTCAGTCAAAGACGATATTTCAACGAATATAAATAAATATATAGATATATAAATATATAACATTTTATCGTTTCGATGTACAGGCCACTGGAAGATGCGGAAAATGATTGTCTCTGCCTCGAAGTCTGGTTAGTACGATGTGATATAAAACACTCAGCCCTGACCCGAAATCCACAATTGAAAATCGCATATTTATTAGCATCATTATTTTTTATTTATTTATTAATGTCGTTCAGGGATTTCGACGCAGCGGAAACTGTGCCAGAAAAAATGAGCAAAGTGAAGGACGTAAAGGGTGTAAGAGGACTGGTGAAGCTCGCGAAAGAAATAGCCGTAACTGCCACCACGGGAAGCCACGACAACGAATTCATAGGACGCAGTAGAATCCCTTTGAAGGTTTGTGCAAAACTTTATCTTGTTTGAAGGGTAATTTGTTTTTAAATTCTTGAAATTTATTTAAATGTAATTTAACATCCAAATTATTATTTTGTAAAAATAATGGTAAAAATTGCGAGTTATAAATGTTGAAAAAAATACATACAAAATGTGAAGTTTTTATTTCAAAGTTTTTAATTAACAAAATTTTAAGCTAGTTAAAAGTTTGCTAGTTATAAATATACCGTTGACTAATCAATCCGCTAGCACTACCTTAAATTACGTAATTTTACGTCCGAATGAAAATTTCGTAAAAATAATCAATTTGGTAAATGGTCTCCAGGACATTCCAGTGACGGGTCACACGATGTGGTACTCACTGGAAAAGAAACACAAATCTAAGCGTCGTGGTGTAGTCCGATTGAGATTGGCGTTCAGCGCGGAACACAATACACGTGTAGCGGCCCAGGAACATCGTCACTTGTTGCGCATCTTGTTGCTGCACGAGCTGGAAACGGAAAAGACCGAAAAGTACTGTTGGTGCGGCAGGTGGTCAGGGGCCGCCGAAGCATTGGTGCTTCAGCATTGTGCGCAGAAGGGATTGCTGGCGAGAAACGTTGCTCTGTCACAGTGGGTCGAATACTCGAGGATCCATCAGAAACATCCATTGCACTTCTCCGTTTTCAACAAGTTAGCTATCGAATTGCTGAGGCCAATGGAAGGCGGACTTTTCTCGAATGACGAGGTCATACTCTTCTGGGATGCGACGCGGAAACTCTTGCACTCGTGTTTGAACAGCATCCGGAAAATCAGAAGACTGGCGGATGGCGACAAAAACGTGATGACCCAGATGGGTGCCATTTTGGGGTAAAACTTTCGTTTTGTAAGATTCTATCCGGATAAAGTTGTATCTAAAGATTGTATTAAGATAAAATTATATCTGGATAAAATAGCACCTGGATAAGATTCTATCTAGATCTGGTTCTATTTAGATAACATCCTATTGAGATAAGGTTCTATCTAAATAACATTATATCTGGATAAAATTGCATCTAGATAATATTCGATCTTGGAAGGATTCTGTCTAGAAAACATTCCACCAAGAAAAAATTCTATCTAGATCTGGTTCTATTTAGATAACATTCTATCGAAATAAGTGTCTATTAAGATAACATTGTATTTGGATAAAAATTCACTTAGATAAGATTCTATCCATAAAAGATTCTATCTAGATTTAGATCAAATTCTAAGTAGACTCGATAAAGATTATTACATACATGTTGGTTTAAAGTTTTACTGCCTGAACCCTAAACTAGGATGCAAAAAAAAAAACTATGACCGGGCCGTAGCTGCTATATACTTGACATTTTCGTATTGTCATTCACAACTTTTTTCGAATTTGCCATGTGCATTGATGGTCATCGTCTCATTATGACGATTTTTAAATTGGTCGACCTTGTTTACGAGGTTTAAACGTTGGCGGCGTATGGGCAGAGCCTCAAACTATTTTTATGGAAACGCAATAACCGTCAATGAGAATAACGCAATGAACTTCAATAATCCATCATTTGTACATTAGCCCTTTCGAAAAGCAAATCTATTATTCAGTGATTCCAGTGGATCATTAATAAGTTAATTTTAAATTCACTGAGCTAATGAATCTCTCGATGCGATGATTCAGCATTTAAGATCTTAAGAACGAGAAGGGAAGAAAAGCATCAAATATTGGACCAGCATCGATGAGAATTTCTATTCCACGCAAAGATATTTGACGCGAGTAAAATTCTATTTCCGCGGAGCAACGTCCTCACAGCCAAATGGAAGTCGTGCATAAAACTGATTGGAAATCAGGGTTGATGCTGCGCGGTTATAAATTGCTACGAAAGATACATCGAAAACGGTTGCATAACGAATTGTGAATTGAATGCCACTGTGCGATAAGCGGATTATATTGGGGTTCAATCGAACTCCTAATAATAGGCGCCGTGGTGAATGATGTGAGAATTAATCGTTATCGATCGATTCTGTTTGCAGCATACTCTCGTCCATTTCCACTCTCAATGTTCCTGAAGACTTTGACTTGTTTCCGGCGAAGATGTACGCTTGGTTTCCCGAGGCGGATGACACCAGGATAGACGTTTTGCAGGCACTTGAGCATACGGTTGTTCAAGGCGGTGCCGAATGGTGGGATCACATTTTGCAAAACAACACTCCGGAAACGGACAGCGATGAAGAAGCGGTCAAGCATCACATCAAAATCATACAATTGGTCAGAGCTGATCTGCAGAGAGCGGCGGAGGTTTACGACAGAATGTTCATCAAGTAATTATCCGGTTGATTAATCATTTGTTTCCATGGAGATTGATGATGAGTACCGTTACGTCGACGGTTAATTAACGTTTACAATTTATGTATTTTCTTGCAGAAAAATCAATTTTCCATATGCTCGAACTCTGTACATAATGTACGAAAAGAGAGTCAGCGATTTGTGCATGATTATCGTTGAGGACGTTTGCCTTCGATTGAAACGGATCGAAGTCGACAATAACGACGATGCCGAACTGTCACTCGGTACGACACTCTTCGAACTCTACCTGACTTTGCAGAGATTCGCTGTGTAAGTCAGGTTCATTGATTTTCTTAATTTATTAAGACGAAAGGTGGTCCAGGTTTTTTTAAGGGGGACCCCAACTGTGACGATCTTTGTGCTCTTTTTGTATATTTTTTTTATGTACACTTAATTATTTTATTAGCCTGAATTAAACATATGTTATTTTAGATATATTTAAGAAGATTCAAGGAAATTTTTATTGAAAAAACAATACCTGAAAAACAATGAATAGCAGAGGAAGAACGTCGGAAATGTTTCTCTTCCTGATGGGACTGGAAATCTCTAGTTTGATTCATCTGAACAAATAAAATGAAAATTGTTCTTGGTTTGAATTAATTTAGTTATTTCTAAGCGTAGGCATACTTTATTTTGTTTACTTTTCGAAATATGATCGAGTTTTGAAACACAAAGTGGGTTTTATTTTCAGTTAGAATATTTTCATTCGAGTTGCTTTAATAAATAATAATTAGACAAAAATGACTATTATCAATGCTAATTGTTACAATTACAAAAAGATTCGTCTGAAAAATGTTACACACTTGATTATTATTGCGTGAATTATCGTTGTACCCGTTCAAAAAAAGTGGTTTCGAGTAAAACGTAAAAGTGGAGTAACTTTTGCGAATTATAATTTAACAATTTCTATAATTTCATTTTTCATTATCAAATAAATTAATTTTAAATATATAATAAATATGAAATATAATAAATATGAACAATCAATTTTTAATATAAATAATGTTTATTGGAAAACCATTTTTTCTATACGTATTTTTTAAAGTAAATACTGAATGAAGAAAATCGATTTTTTAAAGTCACAGTGACGTTACCCCTTAATCAACATTGCCATTAAAAAAAAATATATTTCTAATTACGACTATCACGAATGACAGACTCGGCCAAGTGTTGTGCATAGACGGCCTGGAGAACACGAAGATTCAGAGTTATCACGATTGGTTCCGTGCCGGGGTTGCCCATTGGCTTGACATGGCGGTGTACAAGGCGCTCACGAGAATCGACAGAGCCGTCAAATTCGACACCCTTCAACCTGTGGATGCCAGTGTTCTGTACAGTTCGAGCGCGGTCGATACGTTGGGCATTTTTTGCCAGATAAAAATATTTTGGACTCAATTGGCTTGGCCGGATATCGAAGGGTCGTATACCTTCATCGCTAAAATTATTGACGTACGTAATGCAAATTTATACGGTAATACGAGTATTTGTTTGGGTTTGTTTGGTTTCCCAAGGAATATTATCGTACCGCCTTAATGCTAATCCTTACAGGAATTAATTATTGCCATTTTTCATTAATTGTTGCAATTGTTCATTAATATTTCAGTTTTACATTAATTTTTTTCTATTTTTCATTATTTGTTTGGGTTTTTTTTTATTAATTTTCTCAACTTTTCGGAGTTGTAGAAAACTCGATTTTGGATTAACCAGAAAGCTAAAAATTTCAAAATGCCGACAAAAGCTTACTCAGTGGACTGTAAATGTTCAACATCATTTATAGTGCACTGTATAAGTTTTTGCTTGTACGAACTTTACGAAATTTATAGTTTCGGAATATTAAAACTCGGAGTTTTGAGCCTTCTGATCAATCCAAGATTGGGTTTCCTATCCCAACCCGTTTTTCGTTGATTTTAAAAATTTTTCATTGATTTATTCAGTTTATCATTATTTGTCTCAGTTTTGCATGAACTCTTTCAATATTCCGCTAATATCTTCAGTTATTTATAAATTCTTTCAAAGTACCACTAATTTTTTTAATTCGCTTAACTGTTTTCTTTTTTGAGCTTTGAAAAGTACGTACTACGAAAAAATACCAAACAAAAAAAACGATTTTTCGAACTTACCATCACACTTTAAGGGGGATTTAAAAATGAGAGTTTCCCCACCTAGTTTTATCATTTGTCCACTAACACTCCGTTTTTCTTTCAGGACATCTGCAAGTGTTCCATATCCTACGCCGACATGATGTCAGCGAAAGTGGAGAAAGTGACGCAGATGGATCAGGAAAGCGAGAACACGAGTAGCGTTTACGAAAAAAAGTTTCAAGTTTCGACTGCGTGGTGTTTCGCGATCAACAACATTGATTACATAAGATCGTCGATAAAGCCATGGGCGAACGACCTTGGCCTTCAGGCCCTCGTAGATGCGCTGGGCGAAAACAAAACACAGCAAGAGGCTGATCGCTGCCGTCAAACCCTCGAGCTCATTATCGAAAACGCAACTGACACTGTCAAAAACAAAATAGTCGAATTGCTTGAAGTCGTTGCGAACAAAATGGCGCCTGCCATGAGCAGATACTTGATGGAAGGTGCCGAACTTGTCGACACTGAAAGCAACGCCCTTGATCGACTCCTTCGTTATCTCGACGAAAATATCACCACACTTCACGATAATCTCAACGAAGATAACTTCCAAAGAATACTCCTCGTTATTTGGGAAATTATGTCCGAAACTCTCTATCAACTCGTCAACAACAACCTTGAGGTAAACACACTTTCAACCCAGTTTTCTCGTAAAAACAACAAATCTTCGAGCTCAATTTTTTTGTTCAGTAAAACTACAAAATGCTTAACTCACTTTTCTTATAAAAACAGTACATTTTCCAATCCAGTTTTTTTCATGAAAACCGCAAACTTTTAAACTTAAATTTTTTATTAAATGTAAAAATTATCAAGCCCAATTTTCTTACAAAAACCCCCAATTTTCGAGCACACTTTTCTCCCAAAAACCACAAATTTTCGAGCACAGCTTTCTCCCAAAAAATAACAAATTTTCATGCTCAATATCGTCATAAAAATTGTATTCGGAAATTGATGAAGTTATATCGATTTCTTTGTCCTTAACGCGACGAATTATTTGAACGAACAGAAAAGAAGACCACCGTCGTTCTACTCGAACCTCCATCGTACTCTTCACACCTTGATACGTTTTTTCAATCTCGGTGCGGACGAGACCGCGAACGTTCAAGTGTTGGAGAAGATCGAGCACCTTTTGGAGCTTCACGGTATGGAGACAGCGGAATTGATTCATCGTTACAACATAGAGAGAGTGCAAAAAGCGAAGAGCCCGGAAGAATCGGTTCACGGTATGCTCACAGTTAGAGCCCAATTCATCGACAATTCGTTGAACGTGCAAATACTGAACGCTCGAAATTTGAGGCCGATGGATAGCAACGGTAAGATTGCCAAACCGTTTTTCAAATATCTATTCAACGACGATCAAAAAAACAAACGAGATAGGGGGCCAAAAGATTGCAAAAAGAAAAATTGATTTTTTTTTTCGGCGGAAAAAAAACGGTCGACTCGTCGCTTCGATTATACTTTTTGTCTCCACTTTTTTTTGTTTATTTCGATTTGTAGGCGATTTTATAGGCAAGCTGTCGACTATCGAGCGCAAACTTCACTCAAAATCAAAACAAAGACTGAAAGAGATGAAGACAAGTATGTAAAATCATCTTGAGTATGAGATTTGTGTCCTTCTCTCTTCAAGATTCTTTATCATTGGATCCTATCATTTTTTATTTGTTTTTTTTTTTCGTACTCATCATCTTTATGCCTGCCATCATTTTTTAATCCTCCGTGGTCACCCGGAATCAAAATGACCCCAAGAGCAACTTCAATCTAGAATTAATGTGCAACGCGTACAGAATGTTTGCGTCAACTGTGGCGTAGAATAATTAATTGTGTATATATATACACAATTATTCGTATATTTTTCAAATTCATTTTTATAATAAATCACTTACTTTTCATTATTCTTGTTTTTTTTATGATATCTACGATATCTCAAGAGTATTAACCTTAAATATTGCATTAATATATCAAAAAGAATTAAATATATTAGACATAGCCAAAGTTATGGTGTTTTTAGTAAAAAATAATTTTTTACGCATTGCCTCGTTGCTGATTTTTTTTCACCACTTTGAAAATTCGCAAAAAAATGTTTTCCTATGACATTCTTATTTAGAAAAGTTCGAACTAATATTCTAAATTTTTATGGGTCGTCAAAAACGATATTGGCAAGCTTTCAAAACAAAAAGCTTTTTAAATGTGAAATAAAAACCGTTTTTAGAAACTGTGACAACGGAGGGTTAAAATGGTCCAGTGACGAAGGAATGATAGATAATGCATGGCACGAGTACGTGATCGATAGAATAGTCGATGCTCGATCAATTCGCGATTCATACATTTTTATTCCACTTGTGACAGCCAGGTGACGTAACGGGTCTTCGTATTAGAATCTTCCTCAATGCAACGATCGCCCCCCCCCCCCGTTTTTGTCTATTTGCTTTACTGGGGATAAACGTCACGATCAATTCCGCCATCGTGCATGAATCTGGGTCTACGCCGGTTAAATTCTTTGCTTAGTACGTGGGGGAAATACTCTTTGGGGAAAAAAAAAACAATAAAATAAACGTTCATCTTTGTCCAACGCAGGCAAATGTGACGCTTACGTGAAACTCAGATTGTTACCGGAAGAGAAATTCAACGAGATCAAGACACCGAAAACTCACGTACAGAAAGAGACACTTTTTCCCCTATTTGATGAAACATTAACCATGTGAGTAGCCGATTATCGATCGGAATGAAGCACCAAAAAAATTTTTTGTCGATTATATTCTCTCGAATTTATTTTGAAAAATGATTCGTTTTTCGACACCTTTTTCGAGTCTGGTCATTTTTTTTTTCGATATTTGTATATTTTTGAGAATATTAAAATCTTAGGGTTGTATAAGAATTTTCTGGGACGTGTAGGAATTTTTCTAATTTCAAAACGTTTGAATTTTTTAGAATCGAAATATGTTGGTATCTTATAAAATCTAAAATGATACAATTTTTGTCTAATCTGAAAATGCTATTTTACAATCTTTTGAAAATTCCAATGTTTTTATAAACTACTGGAAATTCGAAAATTATTTTTAATAATCTTCTAGAAATTTCCAAAATTTGCATAAACTTATAAAAATTCCTAACTTTCTCTAGAATTAAAAAAAAATCGAGAAAAAAATGTTTACATGAAATTTATAAGATATTTTTATAAATATTCATGAAAAAATTCCTCATTTTTTCATAAGCCATATCCCAACACGTAACCCTAAATTTATTAAAAAATTTTTAATCTTCTCAAAATGTCAATTTCTCCAAAAATCTCGATTTTTTAAAATATATTTTTTATTTTCTCAACTTCTTTTAAATCGATTTCTAAACTTTTTAATAAAAAAAGAATTACGATTTTTTTCTCGCGTCTGTATAAATAAACTATCACTATTCTGGATTTGTAGACCGTTGACAACTGAGCAAAGAAACGTGGAAAACGCGATTTTGGTGTTCGAGGTGAAAGATAAAGATTTTTTGAGGACGAGATTCATGGCTGAAGCCTTTCTGGAATTCAGCGAGATCCCGGATACTGGCCATGAGCGTAGTATCGAATCCTTGGAGCAGATCCATCTTAAACTGTCACGACCAACTGATAGAGGTAACAAGGCGTTTTGTAGGCGTTGCAACATTTCCAAGGCAAAATCAATTAAACGATTTTTAATAATAATACAATTTTACGTTACAGACACCGATGCGATCCGGGCGCTTGAGCATCGGAAGGGAGACAATCAAGCGATGGAATTCATCTCGAAGCTAAATTCAAAATCGAGCAACAGATAAATACCGAAAAAAAGAAGATAATTTCGATAATTTGATGAAAGTCATAAAAATTTCGTGGCCAGTCGTAAAGTGCATCGATTTATCGATATATTATAATTAATAGGCTGTGCTGAGAAACCTAAAAAGATGGGTCGAGTTACTTATCGTTGCTTGAAACGATTTGATGTAAAACGAAAGAAAAAAAAATTGCATTTCCATCTTTAAACGCTAAAGGCTGATCTCCAGTGCTACTTATAGTGAAGCCACGACCTATCAATCTTCCTACTGTACGTAAATGATAAGTATGCTTCGTTGAAAAATCGGCACAAAAAAAAAAAAAACGTTTCATTCGACTGAATGGATCATTTTCACAAAATTGATACGTACGTGTATAGGAATTTTTGTAAATAACTTTTAAGTCGTCTTCGTGATAACTCGATATTTATACAAACTCGAGAGTCGTAATAAAATATTAATGTTTGTACAAAAAAGTGTTCGCATTTGTGTTGAAAAATTTATTTTCGGAAAAGTGAAACATTTATTTTCGACCGCGTGATGTTAAATCGATGCGATCGTGGTAAAGTTGATAATGAAATAAGGTAGGTTGCATGGACGATGACGGTCGGTAACTTACCATCAGCTGATATTAAACTCATCGATTGGTAATTTTAAATTGATGAACTGACGGTCGGTAACTTACCAGCGAATATTAAGCTTATCAAACAGCATGGGTTCAGGGCAGCTTGAAATTGGCATAAAGCATTAGCCCATGCGCCTATTTAAGGGTTAAGCCTATCAATCACTAACTTACCATCCACGAATATTAAGCTTGTCGATCAGTGAAATACCATTCACGAATAATAAGGTTTTCGATCCTTAACTTACCATTAACGAATATGAACTTGTCGATCGGTAATTTACCATCAGTTGATAATGACAATCCCATTATGGATTATTTTTCTATCCTACGAAATTAAGAAACCAAAATATCCAAGCTGCCAATCTCATTAATTAATAAATCGAAAGCCAATTTTATTTAAAGGAAATGATAATGAAGAATCTTTCGTTCCTAAAAGGAATAATTTCCTGAACTGGAAATCGAGGTTCAACCGTCAATAAATGAAAGCACTGGGCTTTATCCAAATTCGAATATAGATGGCCTATATTCAAAGCTTTTCGTGACTTTTGCTAAAAAAAACACTGACACATCAGCCCAGGTCCGACCACGATTGTTCGAAACCGTTCCATTCCCAATTTACAATAGGATTCACAAAAATCCCCATGGCGACGTAAGTGGAAATCGGTTGCTACATTGGACGCCTCTCGTTGATTTAAAATAGTTTTCGTACCAGATAATACGTGATTGTCAGATGAAATGATCGATAAAAACCAAGATAAATAGAAGCTCCATTTTTAACAGATTTTCCCGCAACTATATATATATATTCGTTTAAGAAAAAAAACCAGTTTCAGCAGCGTGACCTCGTGTGTTCGGAAACTATCAACCGTCATAATTCCAAAAACAGAATCAATTTCGTGGCAGGCTTTAATTTAATTATAATCATAAACAATAAAAAAATAAAAGAAATAAAAAATAAAACAATACATAAATAAATAAATGTATACATAAATAAATGCATAAATACATAATTAAATTATTTAACAAATAAATCCCTACCTTATCCATTTCCATCAAAATCCCATTAAACAAAGCTTTTAGCACAACATCTATTTTCGTTCAATTTTTTTTTAAACTCGAACCCACGTCAGGGATTTCACGGGTTCAACGAACGATCGTCTAGTTCCCATATTGCCCCGGTACAGCCAATATAACGTGTCAATAGTGGGAAAATCTCGCCAGCGGAGCGAGCACTGTCGTTGCATAAAACGTCACGCTCGTCATAACGATATGATCCTCCAAAATGACGCGAACGTAAAATTAGGTACTCTCATCAAGGGAAACCCGTCACACGGCTCTCAATGCGTCGAAGCGTCCGGGAACGACATGACATTTTTGATGAATTTGCACGCACAAATGTATATTACTGCACATAAACATTTAAATACATAAAAACACACACACACATATATATATATATATATATATATATATAAATCCGCATGAATAAACAGATATCGGAAAACCGACGAGGTCGTTGTGATATTCGAATGTTGAATTACACGTTTATTGTGGGGGTGGAAATATGAGAAACTCGATGGCCCGAAAGGAGGCAAAGAAAAAAGAAACAAAAAAACAAGTAAAACTATATCCGCATTGCTGCAGTATTTTAATTATGCAGCTGACACACGTGGATGGGTTGAGTAGGAGGAAGGGTGGTTGGGAGAATAGAAAAAACCTGGGAAAACATTAGCATAAGCTGTATGAGTGCGTACGTTGTCCATGTAAGTAAGCGGGGAGCATTACCGGTTGCGAAACAGTACGGCGCTAAAAAAAGACGAAAAAATGTCTTCTATAATTCGCACGGCGAACGCAAGCTTTGGATGTGCGTTGTACTACCCATTGAAGGCACCCTGCTTTATTCGGCGTCTTTTCTATTCGAAGAATGGCAAACGGTGGATAAACTGGACACAGGCCACGCGTTCCCTTTTATTGTCCTTGAATTACACGTTGGACTGTATACACATCGTAAAGGCCAAAGGACACCAAAGATGCATCAAATATTGCCGTATTGCAGAGTTGGCGCTGATCGAAAGTTGAAGGTCATTGGTTATTAGGATTAGAAGTACAGCCTCGTGAAATACCTTTTTTTCTGGGAAACAACTGATCCTGGAGAAGACCTGGATATTCGAAAAGACGGAGGAATTCGAATAGAAATGAAGGATCTTATTTGGTTTTTGACGCATTGCCTCGTTGCTGATTTTTATCGGCTTTTTGAAAATTGGACAAAATGTTTTCGATCGTATTCATTATTCGGGAAGGTTCGCACTTTTATGATATCTATGATATCTTAAGAGTATTACCTTAAAATGTTATATTAATATATTAAAAATAGAAAAAGTTATGGTGTTTTTAGTAAAAAAAAGGGTTTTTACCCATTGCCTCGTTGCTGATTTTTTTTCGTCATTTTGAAAATTGGAAAAACATGTTTATCAATGATATTTTTATTTGGAGAGAATATCGTTGGAAAACATGGTCGATTAACCAAAACCGTTCTTCCGGTTTTGGGTTAATTGGTCGACTGATAAATTAGAAACATCCGGTATTAACTGGTGCAGAGAAGCGAAACGATAACCGCTACCTTGAATGGTACACCTGAGACACGAAAGCTTCAAGAGATCTCTGCGATGATAATTCCGATTGTATTCTTCATGGAACGTCGATGTCGATACAACCTTCAACAGGAAGAAACTATTCTTTGTGGGAAATGACAAAGGGTGATTTCGAGAAATTTTGAAGCCCATCCTCATAGTTTCTTACCATTCTTATTCTGAAGGTTACTAAAATTGTGTCTTGAAAATCACCTTCGGATAAACCCAAACAAACCCAAACAAAACTAAACACATTTCTATAAAAATGTGTTCAAAGTCATCTTTGGCTTTGTTTGGGTTTGTTTAGGTTGATTTCGGGTATCATCGAGGAAGGGTGACTTCGAGAAACTTTGAATTCCGTCCTCATAGTATGCTGCGATTCTCATTCTGGACGTTACTAAAATTGTGTCTTGAAAATCACCTTCGGACAAACCCAAACAAACCCAAACCCAAACCCAAACCCAAACAAACCCGAACAAACTCAAACTCAAACAAACCCAAATTCAATCAAACCCAAACCACAACAAACCTAATCATGTTTCTACAAAAATGTCTTCAAAGTCATCTTTGGATAAATGAAAGCATATTTCTCCAAAAATGTCTTCAAATTTATCTTTGAACGAACGTAATCATATTTTTGAAAAAATGAATGCCTGAATAGTCTGGAAAAGCAACGATTGTTTTTTTTTTTTCGTTTTGGGGAACGTTAGAAATACCTCAACTGGCAGCCAACTCCTCGAGAGCAAAAGTCCTGCGAAGAATATGTACGAGGGCGAAGAGGAGAGAAAACAAAAAAAAATGGAAGCGGGCGAGGACAACGGGGTCCTGAAAAGGATTGAACGCTGCAGTATTCCCCCGGTTGTTGCCGTTGCATTTACACGCTGTAAAAACGGGGTCACGGGTATTGGCACGTGCGTTATATTTTTTGTTCTCGTATACACGTAAGTCTTGTTAGATTTGTAGTGACAATATCAATTTATGCGCTGCTAATTGATGGAATTGAGAAGTAACAGTTGCGTAATAAAGTACTCGGACCTTCATGATATAAAATGTTATTTATAGGCGTGAAAATAAATTACTAGGATTTATGATGGGAAAAGAATTTGGCGTATTTCGGAAACTGTCAAATCAAGTCGTTAAATGTATCGTAACTACGTAACTCATAAAAAGACATCGCTAAAAAATACATATTCAAAAAGTTAATTCATTGAGTTAAATATTGCTACAATATCGATAAATATAGAGTTTTTATTTTTTTCACATTTATTTAACTCATTAGTTGATGTTTATTAAAGCAGAGGAAAATTCAAGATGACAGCTGACATTTATTCTATTTGAAACTTTTAAATCCAATTGGCAATAGAAAAACGGAATTTTATATTTAATATTTAGTATTTATTTATTATATTTTTTAGTTTTTATTTACTTTGTTATTTTATTTATTACTTTGCACAAAGTTCGATAAAAATAAAGTGACTTTTGAAATAACCTGGCCTACATACGTTCATTTTTTAAATTGTCTTTTTCGTTATATTTCAAACAACTAAACGTACAGACATTTTATTTTGACATTCAAAATATTCCGAAGGAAATTCGTACTGAAATATCGAAAATTTATCACGAGGCTTCCTGTTCGAAAGAGCAAAACGAGTGCAATGTAAGAAGCAACACGTACATCCGGTTCACCATAATCAGCTTTATTATTTCTCCGTACGGAGATACGTTTCGTCATAAGAGTTTGTATAGACGAGGAATAATCGGTGATTAGAGCGTCTGGGAATCGTTCGCACATGGGGAGTCCATGCAGCTTCCATTGGGTACAGGAACTGCCGGAGGGAAGCTCAGTGCGAACAGAAGACAATTTTAAGCCTTGTTCAGGCTGCGGAGACACGTTCGCTATGTCGCTCGAGCCTTGTTCAACTGTACAATATACCCGTTTAATACGATCGTAATTCCAATTTAATGCCGATTTATCGCGACTCCCTTTCCTCTCTCTCTTTCTCGAGTTTTCCGTCTGTGTGCCTTCCGTTTATAGTTTCCGTTCACTCGTCAAGGAAATTCGTAAATCTTGCCCGCGTGTGGTCGAAGCTCCAAGATCTCGTGTATCGGGTTGATAAAAGCGACATTTTTTTATTCAAAACCTTCATTGGATAATAAAACCACAATAAAGTGACATAATATAAAACAGAACAGAATAGTACGGTAAAGTGAAACTATTTGCCAATAAGAGTAATTTAGTTGAATATCGTTAGGTATTCCAAGGATTTTCATTAGAATATTTGATATTGAAGGAAAGAAACATATAGCAGCTGATGTTGGAAGAAAGCAATAGGAAACACCTGATATTGGAGGAGGGGGGGTTTCACCATCTGATGTTAGTGGAATGGAATACACATCATTTAACGTTTGCGGAATGCAGTATCATCACCTGGTATCAGCGGAAAGGAACATCCAATATCTGATGTTAGGGGAACAGGTACAATAAACATCTGATGTTTGGGTTTCGGTAAAGCTAGGTATCTGATGTTAGATGAAAAGAACCATTTTGCAATCTCATGTTGAAGGAATGAAAGATCCAACATCTAATAGAGAAAAGGAATACCCAATATCTACTGACGGAAAGGAACATCCAACATTTAAAAAAGGGACGGAAAATCTACCATCTGATATCGTATTAAACGTCTAAAATCTGGTGAACCGGAAGACATTGAATGTTGGAAACATTCAACAACTGATGGATGAAAGGAACATCCAACATCTACTGTTAATTCCACGAAACAACCAACATCTTGGGTTTAAGGAAATATTCGATGTTGGAAGAAAGGAACGTCCACCATCAAATTGAGGAAAGAAACGTCCAACATTAAAAGGACGTATAGAACGTCCAACATCAAAAGGAGGAAAAGAACGTCCAACATCGAAAGGAGGAAAAGAACACCCAACATTCGCCGGATACGACAACGCTGTTCCGAAAGCACACGAACGTCAAGACTGGATTACTTGACCGAAATGTCCGGGTCGCAGACATAGGGAGGCAAAACGACGAGACTCTCTTTGTTGGTCTCTCTGGTCCATAAACGCGTACATATAGACGTGAGCACGAGCCGATGACCGTTTTCCGTCCATCATACACAAGAGAAACTCCGGATCGAGCTTAGCCCTCGTAATAGCGCCAACCTTGCGTTGGTCACGTTCCGCGTCTCATGAATGGATTCCGATTCGACCGAGTTTCTTTTTTTCCTCCACCACCACCTCCCATACCCCGTTTCTTTTATCTCTTTTGTTCTTTCGTTCTATTCATTCCGCATCGCTGAAGCACCACGAGTAGTTACGTATATTGCAAATAAGAGTAAATGTATTTACATCCACACGTACGTATACAACTTGAATTCAAAATGAGTAGATAGGAAAGAGTCAAAGCTGTCTTCGTGACGAGAGAACTCGAGAACGGATCAGTGCGTGTGAAACTATCGAATGGAAGAGATTTATGCTCATCGACATTCAGCAAAGTATCGCGTCTGTTGATTTGAAAAAGAGAGGTTCAAGGGCCAAGCGATCGACAGAGAACACGTTCGTTGAAAGCAACGAATATTTGCTCATCCCGGATGATAGCTGATCTAGAGGAATCCGTTTGAAAACAACATTCCAAAATCTCTGAATCTCCGAATGGAATTTTTGCTTCGGTAGCTACGACAGATCTTTTTTTTTGTATCCGGAAATGAAAAATAAGCTGGGATTCCGTGGTGATAATCGGACTGATACGAGTTATTTACAAATCGCAAATAAATATGAAAAAAAATTCTAACGAGTATACCTGCACGTTGATTTGCATCGAGAAGCGTAATTGATTTGTGATTGGACGCTAGAATCAAATTCTTATGATACAGCGATAAATTGTAATCGGGCGATAAAAATTTGTCTCTCCGAAACGATTTTCCCCTCCCGGACGTTTCTCATCGTTCTCACGCGTCTCATAAATATGACGGGAGCCTTCCAATATTTTTCAAATCATTCGTACGTAACGCACGGAATCGTACACATCGAATGGTATTCACGCGTGTATTCTCCGCTGTAGAAGCGTGAATGATAAAAAATAATCTGGCGACCCATTCCCCGGAGAGAATTATAGAGACATCTTTTTAATTAAATATTTATGAGCTTTCGTCGATTTGCAGCGGTGTCACGTGACTCGTGGATTTCCAGTCAACGACGCGTAGAAATCGTAGAATATCGTTTTCATTAAAACTCTACATACGAATGGATACACAAGGAATATATGGTCGTGAGTAAATTCGAGGGACCCTCATTCAAATGAGGTACCGTAGCAGGGGGTAGAGCGATGCTTGTTCAGACGTGTCATTTTTATTTTAATTAATCGATTTTCGTACGTTACGAATGTGGAAGTGTATTTTTGTATCCACTCCTATAAACGAGTGTGAATAATTTTTAGGAATCCAATTGGACCATCATATACGTCCAGGTAAAACTGGATAGGAATCCAATGGGTCGTAACATTGGATTGGGATTTAATGGGTCATCGTATTGGATAGGGATTCAATAGGTCATCAAATTGGATAGGAATCTAATAGGTCATCACATGGGACAGGAATCGAATGAGTCGTCAGATAGGACGGAAATCCAATAGGTCATTATATCCAACTAGGATGTAATGGATCATCACGTTGGATGGGAAATTCAATGGGTCATCAGATTGGGGTTGTTTTGGTTAGGCTTGTTTGGAAACGAAACCCAAACAAACTCAATAGGTCATCAGATTGGATAAGAATACAATGGGCGAGCGCATTGAATAGCTATCTAATGGATCATCCACCGTGATAAGGAATCCAATGGTTCGTATCATTAGATCGAATCGGTTATCGCATTCCACCCAATGGGCAAACACATTTGATCCAATGGATCACGCTACTAAATCTCACTAGTGGTGACTAATTAAATTAATTTATGGCAAACAAAAAATCTCCAGCTAAAATTGAGTTGGAGCCCCACTTCTGCATAATTATCGATATGATACATCCTGAAATGGGGCTGGGAAGCGACAACAAAAATGCAGAACACTTCTGTACTTCTTCTCAATAGCTTCGTATTTATTATATATCTTAAAAATTCATTAAAATGAAATATCTGAAAAAATCACAATCACTATCGTTTTTGATTAATTAAACACCAACTGCACATCAACACTTGCGTTTTTGAACGAATATAACCAGTGAATTCTTGTCATCGTGACTTTTTCTTTTTTATGGGGATTTTTCGTCAGCTGGTAGATTGGTCTGTAGTGACCAGTGGTGAATCGAGTTGTACCGACTTTACGTAAAGTATTCACGTAGGCGTTAATACTGTGGCTCTTTCGGTCTCTATAGCTGCCTGTCTCCCTTCAAGTATCTCTTCGAGGCTCGTAGAAGTGTCTCCATCACAGGCAACTTCCGGTAACTCGTTTAAAGAGTTTAACGCCAGTTTTTAACACCGAATGCATTAAAAAGTCTTTATGCAGATACTGCAAGGGAAATGAAGGTCTCTCCGTCTCTTTTTCGCTCTAAATGTAGCCCTGGTGAGAAAGCAACGTCGTCCCAGTGTAGTTATCACGTGCGGCCAGAATCTAATCTAAAACTTCATTCTCGTTTGATCTGATATATTAACAGGAGAAGGAGAGAGCCAAAGAGAGAGATGAGCTCGGTGATCCATTGAGAGTGACTCCCGACCTGTCTCGTGCGATCGTTTCGTCTCACGACTGCTGGTATATTCTGGTAGCGTAATAATTATACGAGTGTCAAGTCCGTCGTTAATTCATTACTGTACGGATATTGAAAAGTCTTAAAATTCTTGAAAATTTGAGGATTCATTGTTGGACGGTTAATTTATAAAATGTAGAAAGATTTGACGATTAATTAATTAACAATCGTTGGAAAACTTGTGATATGTTGAAATTTTTATATATTTATAATAATGATAGTAATAAGATAATACGAATGTATTAATTGCGTTTAATAATTGAGAAATATTAAACTGATTAAACTTTAGTGAAGCACATGCCAATATTAGCGAATTTTAATTTAATTTTTATTGACAGTGGAAAATTAACATTATTATATTTTTTTATGCATAGAATCTTATGGAACTTAATTAATGGAAATACATGGAATTGAATTCGTGTAAATTCAGAGAATTTCATTCCTAGATATTCATGCAATTTAATCGGAGAAAATTTATGGACATTCAAGGAATTTAATTATGAATTAAATTTCGTCAATATCCATAAATTGTCTGTGGAAAGTGAAAAAGTGGAAAATTAACGTATCAAGTTTTGATCAATTCATTAAATTAAATATTGATAAGACTAAATATGTACGACACGATTAATCAACCATTGCTTTTTCAAATGGAAAGTAGAATGCTCATATCCAAGCTTGAAAAAAATAAAAATAATAATAAGAAAATAATCGGGCCAAGTCATAGACTGCCGTGATGAAAACTTCGTTGTGTCACCAGCTGTAAATGGTTCGTTGATACCATGGAGGAAATTAAGGAAATGCCATGTTTTCCAAATGTAAAAATTGCTTGATTCAAAATAGGATTAGATTATTTTTAAGATTTTTAATGAAATTTCTTTTGTTTTTGGACTCGTATAAACGTGCTCATTCAGCTTGTTGGAGATTTGGACATATTGGTACAAGTATAATTCAACAGTGGGAGGTATAAATGGATATGGTCGATATCACTGATAAGAAAAAGTACCAATCTTATCACTTACTTACACAAAAGCATCGGTAGATTTTTGTAGCACGGTGAGGCCCATGGAACCTTCGTTTAACCGGAAGAGTTGCGGTTGGATAGTTCAATCGAATTTGGATTTGTGCCAAGCCGAGGCATTGTGAGCGATCAGAATGGCTGAAAGCACGAAGCTTCCGAGGAAAAGTGCAGAAGTGTTCTTTCACGAAAAAAATCTGCCCAATTTGTGTTCGGTTCGTTGGATTTGATTCTTACTTACTTTGGAACTTCGCACTTTCAAGTCCGGTGATCATAGAGCCAATCGAGAATCAATATCTATCGAAATAAATAAAACAAAAAGTACTTTTGAAAAAATTGGTACTTTGATATTTTTGTTCAAACGATAACAAAGATGGGCGTGTCACTTAAAATTAACTTAATGATTAATTGATAAGTTAAAGTTTTTTCTGTCGTGAATCCTATCAGTAATTCCGAATGTCGTCATTTAGGGATCTCAGACAATTGGATGGCGAATAAAATATTGTTCATTTAAAAAAGATGTTTATAAAAAATTGTTCATAAAAAAAGATAGCCTCTCTATAAAAAATCTTTTAAAAAAATGTTCACAAAAAATTGTTCACGTTCCTTCGTAACGATCTCCCCCATGGACGATTTTTTGAAAATCCAAAGTAAAAAGGCAATTTGAAAATTCGCTCGATTTTCATGCATAAATGTTTATTTTAAAAGGATATTTACCTCTCTTGAAAAAAACCTTTTCAACACCTTTTAAAAAGATGTTTACAAAAAATTGTTCAAGTTCCTTCGTAACGATCTCCCCCATGGACGATTTTTTGAAAATCCAAAGTAAAAAGGCAATTTAAAAATTCACTCGATTTTCATGCATAAATGTTTATTTTAAAAGGATATTTACCTCTCTTGAAAAAAACCTTTCCAAAATCTTTTAAAAAGATGTTTACAAAAAATTGTTCAAGTTCCTTCGTAACGATCTCCCCCAGGGACGATTTTTTGAATATCCAAAGTTAAAACGCAATATTAAAACGCTCCTTGCCTTACGATTTAATTTCTAACCGTGCGTGCGAGTCCCAAGGTCGGTCACGCGTCACATAAACAATTTGGCCAAGCGTTCGAGACTGTACAAATCGCAAGCGAAACCAAGCGAAGCCAAGGTCGGTCACGCGTAGGCACATAAACAATTTAGCGAAGCGTTCGAGATTGTACAAATCGGAAACGCTTTAAAATTTTTATGCACACATGCACGATGGAATTAAATTTTCAAGATTTTCGATAAATAATTACGATTAATTGATCCTTGAACGCACAACCACGTTTCTGATCCGTATTTTTTATGTTTGGCCCATTAGATTTATCACGTCTTTGAGACGTCATTGAAAGCTAAGAGGTTAAAGGTTCACTCGAGTTTCATGCATGGATGTTCATTTGCAGTTTATGTCTCGATACCGGGAATTTCACGTGTACTTTTTCGTGTGTTTTCTCGTGTACGAGAAGGGAGATAGAATTAGTCGGTGCACGGGGCGCCGCGAGCGCCGCGCAGTCTCGTTGACGATCGTGAAGACCACTACGAGGACCGCGCGCTCTTCGAAGCCGTTGGGAGAGACCAGTTGAGCGCGAGTTCCCGACCCGCACGGTTCTGCTCCGAGCACGAGTCAACGAAACGCGTGCGAGCGCTCGTTGAGCTCCGACATTACGAGATCGCGATACAAATCGTTTAAACTTTTTATTTTTTCCGTTTGCAATTTGTTTCGGTTGATAACGGGATAGGGGATGTTATCAAGCGTGAATTTTTCGTCGAAACCGGAAGTTTATCTCTGAGACCGTCGACAACGATAAATCGCTTTTGTGATCGTTCGATCGGTTTCATCCGACGCGAATTTTCTTGTGTCTTCGAACAAGTGACCGTTGAACGACGAACCGTTCGTTTTCTACGTTTTTTCAGTTTTGTTTTTGTTTGTTTGTTTTTTTTTTCTTTTTTTTTTTTTGGTTGCCATTCAAAATTTGTGCGCGTGTGTTCCACGAGACAGCCATTTTGGATTTTTTTGTATCATCAATGCTGATCTGGAGTTGAGTGCATTTTCGTCACACGAGGCTTCGAGACTTCCGGTTTCATCTTCGGTGAGTCGATCGTTTTCTTCGATACTTCAGGATGACAGCGTTGTTTTTTTTTTTTTTATGAACGAGCGCTAAACTTCTTTTAGTAATATTTTCTGTTGCGGACCATTTTTTGGTTATTGATCGGTGATTTTATTTATAACCGTTGTTGTACATTGCAACAATGATCGATCACGATCGATCGATGAAATTTCTTGGTCACCACTCATTGAAAAAAAAAAACAGTTTTAGTCGGTATTTCGAAATTTTACGAACATTCACTATCTGTGCTCTTCAAATAGTTATACCTGTTAAAAAATTATCATTTTACATTTTGAATCAAAGATATTTTGTTAGCAATTTTAACGTACGATTTAGAAGATTTTATCCGAGTTAATTGAGAGAGCGATTTTTATGGCCCAGTCTTAATTGTAGTTACAATTAGGTTGTTTGGAATTTAATCAATTAATCAAGTTGCAAAATTCCTAAATAATTTCATAAGCGATTATATTGTTAATGGAAGTGGTGTCAAAAACTCAAATTTTCTGTCGAACAAAGTATTATTTCTTTATTATTATTTATTATTTTTTTATTTCGAATATTTATTTCTTCTATTATTAGTTTTGAAATAAATGTATTATTGATACTGAATTGTTGTGTAATACATTTATTATTCTGGAATCAATAAGACTATTATATTTTATTTTGCATTGTTCGATTTGTTTGAAAATTCTCTAACGAATTCAAGTTTTTAGATTGAGGTTTGGAATGTCATAGAAGTCCAGTTTTTGTTCGTATTGTTCAATTTTTCTTTGCTTGTCGCAGCTTCGAAAATCGCTCAAACAATTTTCCTCTGACTTCTCCTTTCTTGAAAATATATTAATATTTTCACTAGGAATAAACTCCTGATCGTCACCCATATTGAGAATGTTAAGAACATCAACCATATCAAAAATAATACAAAAAAGACGAATAACAGCACCGTCCAGTCGCGAGAATATTCATGTCCATTCGTGGATCAAGCGATTCTCTAAAAGAGTGAATTCCGATAAAACAATATAAAAAATATAAAAATAAAATGTGTTAAAATCGATGAGACAATTTCAGAACCACGAGTCTTTTCGTCGTGGATATAAATGGGGGAATATTTCAAGCTCCACGATCAGAACGTCAAACATTTGAAATCAAATTAAAAAATCTTTCTCCGTCGTTTTTATTTAGCAGCATTGATATTTTTTCCATTAAAAAATGAAATTATAAACACATGTAAGTTCAGTACAGTCACGCTGAAAATAACTTCAATTATTCAATTACTGTCACTCGGCAGTGTGCTTTTTTTAACGGTCTATTTATTAGATCCACACGACTACGAACGAACCGAATTTTACTACAGTCAAATGGACATCACGACTTGTATGAGTCAATTGAAAGAAAATACGAAATCTCGATAAAGTTGAGGTTAATCAGAAATAAAGTTGGTTTAATTACTTGGAGCTGAGGTTAGGTTAATTAGATAGAAAAATTAGGGAGGACCAAACTTTCTCATTCCATGTTAAAAAATTGAAGTCCAAATAGAATTAAGGGTAGGTTAAGTAAGAAGACTCAAAGTTAGGTCAGTTTCACAAAACTTTGAGAAAATCAAAGCCTGGTTCGTTGGATCGTTAAAAAATTGAAACCCCAAGAACATCGAGGTTTCTCAGAAATGTCAAACGTCAGTAACTTACGACGATACTCAGACACAGAGATCCTCGAGACGTTCCAATCGAAAACTCGAAGAGTCCATGTTCAAAGTTACCGAAAAAATGAAAGACCTTGGGCAAGAGGAACATGAGGAGGAGGAGGGGGAGGGAGGAGGGAGTGAAGAAATCCAATGTTCCATTAGGATCCAGAAAGAAATGAGTTATCGTGATTTGAGCGTCAGCAACCTATGAAGAAGTATGCAATAGTATCCAATAGTAGACATCGAAGAGGTTTTCTTCTCGCTGTTGATCCAGCATTGATGGATTCCCGATTGAACGACACAATCGGGCAACTCGACGAATCCTCGTTTTCTCGTTTAATCGATCGAGCCAAAACGTCACACACACACACATACACACGAACACAAATGTAGGAACAAAAAATATATCCGTGGTGAGTCGAAGGTACAAAAAGTGTTGGGTGACTGCGTGCAGCCTCGAGGTGGGCCTCGAAGGGGGATTTTTCTTCGTTCAACGAACTCTCGGGACTGTCGTCCTCTCCGTTTCTCTCGTTTTCTTCACCACGTAGGGCTTGAATCCTGGGAGACACGCACACGCGCTTGGCCGTCACAACGGCCCGAGACTGCCTGGCAAAATGAACGAAGGTAAAATAAAATAATCAACCTTTAAAAGAGGCAAACCGAGCCTTACCTTCCTCTCCTTTTTCTCATCGCGTTGCGGAACCTGCCGGAGTTGTTTCCTTCCCTTTCTTTCTCGTTTTCTCCTCCTCTCGACCTACCTCCCCCCTCCCACTTATACTCTATCTTTCTCTCATTATCTTCCGGCAACTTCTTTCCGTCGACGTTCCCCGGGTTGTATCTCGGTCTTTCCTTTGCCAGTTTCGAAGCCGCGTTTCGTGTATTCGCACGTAGAAAGACACACACACACACACACACACACATATATATACATGTCCAAAGACACTCACCGGTTTGAACCAAAGGATCGGCTGTCTTGGGTCGACCAAGCACGTACCAACCTTCGGGATGAATGAGAACGAAAAAAACACCAACAGCTACGCAGAATCCGTATCCCAGTGGAATATTAACCCTCTTGCACTGTAATGACAGCGGGGTACTCTTCTTCCTCTACTTTTTTACTTTTTTTTTTTTAGTTTCGCTTAGTTTTACCTACTTTTTTTTAGCGTTGTTTAGTTTTACTTTTTTTCAGTGTTGTTTCGTTTTATTTATTTTTGTTTAGTGTCGTTCAGTTTTAGTGTTTTCGTATTTCTTTCTATGGGGGTTCCAATATGGGTTTATCGAGCTGGAACATCGATTTTGAAACGACAAGCGTCGCTGTTCGTTGGAATATTAACCCTCTTGCACCATAATGACAGGGGTGTACTCTTCTCCCTGTCTTTTCTTCATTTTTTTAGTATCGTTTAGTTTCACTTTTTTATTTAGTGTTGCCTAGTTTTACCTTTTTTTAGTGCTGCTTAGTTTTACTTTTCTTTAGCGTTTTTTTAGTTTTTCTTCTTTTTAGTGCTGTTTAGTTTTATTGTTTTCCTATTTTTTTTTTTCTATAGGAGTTTCAATATCGTTTTTTTCGAAGTGGAACGTCGATTTCGAAACGGCAAACGCGTCGCTGTTTGATGACAGCGACGTTTTGCCGACTGCAGACGAAGGGGAGGGGGGGGCAAAGGTGATGGAGGGGATGTTGAAAATCTCGCTCTCACGTTGGGTCTTGTCTCTCCGGGCGAACTTTGACCACTTTGTATTCAGGAGACGAATGACAGATCTAAACGTTTTGTGGAATGAACGACGTTTGGATAGAGCCACGAACTCGGCTCGTTATTTATCGGATGTTACACTGTCAGCGCCGGACGACCGACTCGTTCGTCATTCACCACGAATTGAGAGAAGAAAAAAATAAAGGAGGATACCAACGCGCCTAGATCATAGAGATTCGAAGGGACGAGATTTTCCGATATGGAAGATGAATCAGGGGGTTATGATTGTTGGTCTGGTAGGAAAGGGGGGGGGGGGGCATGAGAGATACTCGAAAATCCCAAGGGCTGGGATGGAAAAAATATACGTTCATAAATATACATCATTTGCAGTATGGTATTTCCATTCCTCGGCGGATTGGAGAAAACGAAAACCGCGGGTTCCCTCGTTCCATCTCCATTATATTCTAATCTATTCTTTTTCCCAATTGTCATCGTTCTTCGTGTGCAACTTTTTGGAACACGTGTCGAAGCTTTTTATTCGATTTTTGCTCCTGTCACTTTCACACGTTCAGGCTGTCCTTTAATTTATTCGAAATATAAGAAAAACCGAAAAAATTAAATATTGAACATGTATGCAGGAAAAATAATTTTTTTTATAATTTAGCTGGCAATTGTTGAAGTACTTTTCGATCCCGTGAGAGATATATATATATATATATATTCATATATTTATATATATTTCTTTAATATGTCAATTTGAATTTATAGTTAATAGGTATTTGCTACCTTTCAGATTGTTTAAAAAATTTAGCATATTAAGAACACTTAGAAGATCGACCCTAACTCGCAAAATATTCGAAATTACTTTTCTAATAAACGATTGAATTTTCAATGATAAATCGAGCATCAGTCTTTGTACAATTCATAAATGCAGATGTTGATACTTATATTTTACGATTTAAACGCATCATCCCCAAAAAATGGCTGTTTAAGAATTTACACTTTTTCTGTGTCCTTACATTTTCGTTTGCTATTTAAATAATAATAATAATAATAATAGTTATTTATTTATTAAATTCCATTTAATGAAAACTTTCGGATTTTTTGTTGATAACTTTGCTTATTGAATTATTTTTTAAATTATTCTTTACTAATTAATTATGATTGATCTTTTTCTTGCTTATCACTAATTATCAAGGCTTATGATTGCTTTTATTCAATCCCATTTATCACCCTCACGAATATCATACACCTTTACGTTCGGCCAGCCAGAAAGATCTCTTCTTACCGTTTCACCCAGCGACCCTTGGACAGTCGAAAATTGCACGTAACAAGATTTATCTCATTTAAATGAGGATGTGAGCTAGGTACACTTGGCTAGAAAAATAACGTGATGCGTTATACGAGGATGTGAGTTTAGCGGTTGTCATGTTTTATTTCTGGGCTTAGACACGACATTGTTAGCGAAAGATTTACTTGAAGTTCGCATCTTTTCGACGCAATGAGATGTCTATTCTAATTTTTTTTTTTATTTTAGAGTTTAGATTCCGATTTATTTCCAATTTTAGGAAATAAAAAAATTCCGATTTATTTCCGATTTTAGGAAATAAAAAAATTCCGATTTATTTCCGATTTTAGGAAATAAAAAAATTAGAAATTTATTTTTCAATTGTTGTATTTCCGATTTAAAATGCATTATTTGGCGAAATATTTTTATTCGGATTTGAATTATAGGTCATCACAATAAATATTTCTATAATTGTTGAAGTATTTTACTTATTATTTCAATGAAAAACAAATAGAGAAATTAAAAAATAATGATTTTCGTTAGGAAGTTTAATCTCATGGCGAATGGGTCGTTTATACACGTTCGTCGATTCAACAGTGAGTACTCGCTCGAGATATGACGAGCTTGGCTATCACACAAATCCGCCAACTATTGACGCTTCGAAAAGCAATGTATTTTTGAGACCAGCAATCTTCGCTACTTTTCTGGTTCTATTTTTGTACCTTCGTTAAAATTGCACGCTTCAATCGTCGCGGAGTATGAATTTTCTTCGATTTCATGAATTCTTATCGAGGATATCTTTATTCGCTCCTGTCGATTTTGATATCAGGAAATGAGAAAAATAAAATGTAAATCGTATAAGGAAATGCATTTGCGAAGTGACATAATCGGAAATCGATAAGGACGTGTATAAATATATATCCGATTAAAAAAAAAAACAAAAATTGTTAATAATTAATAATTTTATTTATTTCTTATTTTTTTCTTGTATTCATTATTCAAATCATGAATATTTGTTTCATCGTTTGGAAAAGCGGAAAAATACTCGGTTAGCTTGATGCCGTTATGGTCTTATATTTTTTAATCGGAAATGAAAAAAGATGAGACATTTTTTCTGACCTTTTTTTCAAATTCAAATTGACACTTTTTTTCAAATTACTGACCAAAAAAATTTTCGTACATTCATTACGGCCGTAAATTATTCCGAAATATAAAAAAACATGAAATATGCAAATTTTCGTTTTAAACGAGCCTTATTCTATTTATTATTAGCAATATGTTTTCGTTTATTCCAAGAAATATGAAATTGCCGATTTTTTCAACTTATCATTTTTCCTCTAAGCGTAAAAAACATTAAGGTTATTGTATATATTTCTTTTTCGATTAAAAATATGTACGAGTTCAACTAAAGTATAAACAATTTTTTCTACATCCACACATATACATTTTCGTTCATCGTCGACCATTCAAAAATGTTTCCAGCGGGTTTTCATTATCCAACCGACATTTATTACTCTTTATTCACTGGTCAAATCGAACCGTCGATTTACCAGTGAAATCGCTGTGCCCGAATGAAATTTAAAAAAAAAAAAATCCGACCTTTATCGCGTCGATTAAATTGGTTTACGTTCGATCTAACCTTTTGTCCAAATATCGGTGTGACATAATGCCGAGCGTACAAAGAGGCTCGATCGAACCGGGTGTTCCACTAATTGCGTGGAATTTCATTTCGAGGCTTTTTCATGAATTTGCGAGGGTGAGTGGGCGACAACTCTCGGGGCGTCAGAGAAGTAGGAGACGGAGAAGAAAGGGATCGGTGAGTTGGTGAGCTCAGAGTGACACGAGCAAACCGGAGGAGGAGAAAAAAACAGCAGTGAAAGAGAGGAAGAATTACAACTAGAGAGAAATTCGAAATGGTCTATTGATGAGGAATATTCAGACAGGCGGCACACCATATTGACGTGTATTACACGGACCCTCCGACAAACCTCTCCGCCATATACGTGGACTCCCTGACAGGGATGAGGTGTCACGTGTCACTGACACGTCCGTGGAATATATTTACACCCGTGGATGCTCTCGCGAAGGTCCAACTCGCACAGCATATATTCGTGTATATATATATGTATGAAATTTGAAAAGTCACCTTATTTTTTGAACAACTATACATATGGATATATATTTTTTAATAAATATATATTCATATATATATTCATATATATTTATTAAAAAATATATATCGATATGTATAGTTGTTCAAAAAATAAGGTGACTTTTCAAATTGCATACATATATATATATGTATGCAAGATTTGTTAAATAAATAAGGTGACCTTTGAAATTTCGAAAAATACGTACATTCGATTGACCATTTAATTTTTTTAGTTCTAAAAAAATTGAATTAGATCACTAGGGACGTCCATTCTTCGATCATCAAGTGTCAACTATTGTCATTCGTCGAAGCAATTATTTATCGAGCTTTGACGCATCCAATAAGAAAGTTATTATTTTCAAATGATTTTTCGTCGGAATTCTATGAGTTTTTAAATATCAGTAAAAAAAAAACCTATTATTTATTAGTGCTCGAGTGGATTCGAGGGTTAGTGATAGTGAACGATCAGAGGGAGTGATGGATGATTGCCAGACCTCGGTGAGGCTCGCTCTCCATCGTTGCTTTGCGTACTTCAACGCATCCTCTGCCGAAATAATGAAATTTTGTTAACGGAGTGGGGACAAAAGGCAATTACGTTTTCAAATGGTTTTCGCTGGCAAATTGACGTTTCTTTTTTTTTTTCTCATCAAATTTCAATTTTTTTTTCGTCCCATCAAAGCTTGCATGTAAATTGTATTTTTTACCAACAAAAATTCTGTATCTTTTGCCATCAAGGAAACCTGCATTTTTTAGAAATAAAAAAATTCTGCAGTTTTTGATAACAAATAGATCTGTACTCTTTACAAACAAAAAATAAACTGCATTTCTATCGAAAAAACAAATCGGTTCTTTTGACCAAAAAAGATGAATATTTTTTACATTGAAAAATCGGTATTTTTTATTTAAAAAAATGGTATTTTTTACAAAAGAAATAGCTGCATTTTCACCATAAAAAATCTGCATCTTTTAACAATAAAAAAATGTTAAACAACATGTAAAGTGCATCTTTCACCAACGAAAAAAATTAAAATCCCATTGAACATTTTAGCACGAATTTAGTAACTCGATCGTTTAATTACACAATTACCTAACAATAGAAAAAAAAACATAATTCAATAAAGTATTTAAAAGTATACTTTATCATTATTTTACAAAATTTAATTTACTTCCGTAACAAATGAATACACTTTTTTCCTGATGTGTCTGCATACTGACACTTTTGTTTCATCTATACGCGTCCTGATCGTGATATATTTCATTCATTCAAAAGGCATTCATAGCCTCGTCCAATTTAATGATAATTTCGCGCAATACTGTCTACCCGTACAACGATCTCTATTACACTTGAAATTCGAACGAGGTGTTTTATATCTCCCATGGATAAATGCAC
Organism: Ophioninae sp. A BG-2022a; assembly: GCA_030523105.1. Classification (NCBI taxonomy): domain Eukaryota; kingdom Metazoa; phylum Arthropoda; class Insecta; order Hymenoptera; family Ichneumonidae; species Ophioninae sp. A BG-2022a. Next base: position 13,100 of record JAPYZI010000322.1, on the reverse strand, counting down.
GTATGTTCATGTACGTGTAACAATGGCGTACACACTAATGACCGTTTCACCATAGCGATATGTGGTATTGAATGGAATTGTGACGTCATTTTGCTTTGACGTGAATTCTTGATCAACTTTAATTCCGATATACATATATATTCAATGCAACTAGATTTTGTTAACGAATGAGATTAAAGTGAAAGTCCAACGTTAATTAAAATCCAACACATTCTTTTCATTTTGTCAATTTCCTAGTCCTTTCCTACTTTTTTTTAAAAAATCAGCAATCAACAAGCTTAAATAAACCGTAAATGAAGTTGCATCGAAGACGTTCTTTTTTTAACGTGGTGTAAAAAATAACGAAAATTTGTTTCGTTCAAAGTCAAATTTTGTCTAATATTAAGAGTAGTAAAAAGAAATCCATGATTTTTCGTATGGCTTTAGTTATCTGTATCTCGCGTTCTACAAGTCCAATAGGGTTACACCAGATGGCGTTAGAAACATGAGATTTCGTGCCAAACTTTGGCGATATTTTTGTGATTGGTTGACTCCAGAAAATAATGGATTTCTTTTTACTGCACCTAATATAATAGAGCCATTTTTGGCTAAGTTAATTATTGTTTTTAAGCAAAAGAATGTTTATCACCGATTTATTAGGATATTCTCTGTCACGATCATTTTTTTTTCCAAAGACGAAATTATTATTTTTTTTCAAACAGTGAAATAGATTGAAATTTGATTAATTGTGTTTTTGTTTTTTTTTTTTTTTTTGGTTTTTTGTAATCTTTTATTGACGAGAAAAAAATAAATGGAAAGAAACATTCACAATTGTGGTGATCGAACTTTGATCTCTGGAAAGCTGATGGTGTAAGCGAGGAGTTAATACGCGTTGAGCTTACGTGCGCTTTACTACGAACTCCTATCTTGCATCTGTTTACACGCTGGAGTGCATAAAACTCGCACCGTGTACTGTGCCTATCTCTGGCAATGAGCAATGGTGCTCTTCATCATTCTAGGCTCTTAACAAACAAACGAAGTGAATTTATCACTTCGACGGTGATAGTTGTAATTTCGTCTATTCCTCTCGTTTTTTCTTTTTTTTTTTTTACAACTAACTATTATTTAATCCATCGTGCTGCGATAAGCTAAAATAATAACAAATAAATATATCTAAAAACAATTCTAACGGTGTGATTTCAGTGAACACCAAAATCCATTAACGCTTTTTTGTTTTATTGCAAATCCAAACAAACCTACGTCAACCCAAACGGACTCAATTGAATTCAAAGAAACCCAAACCAACCCGATAAAAATCGAACGAACCCAAACAAACCCGTTTACTACAGAAACGTATATAAAAATCTCTGTGTCGAATAACAAAGCTTAACGGAAACTTATTTATATTTCGAAAATAGATTTTTTTTTTCGAAAGAAGATCGTTAAGGGCGAAAAGGGAAGTTCGTTAAGGGCACGAAAGGACAGAGTCTCGAGAAAACGTGTGGCACGATTGTTTCGGCATAGATCTCGTCAATTTGAATAATTCGTACCAACTGACGAATGTCGTCCAAGAAAACACGCGTGTGTGTGTGTGTGTGTTGATGGTGCTGGATACCAGTGGTGAACCAGGAAGTATGTATTTCAATTTACGAAACTGTTGAGCCTCGTCATAGAGATAGATCACAAGGGAAACCAAAAAGGGATGGAAAGAGGGAGTGAAAGAGCGACTGGGAGGGCGACAGGAGGGGGGGGGGGTCCTTCCACGCTTCACCTGCGATCGGTATTGGCCCTTTTCCATCTACCGCCCTACGTCGCCCTTTCCTGCATTGCAAATTCTCTTTCCTGCATCCCCAACCAAAACGTATCACTAAAAATAAAAACAATGTCCGCACAACTCGTGCCCTCCCAACGTAAAAAAAAAAAAAAAAAAAATGGACCCCTCACGCGTTCTTTTTCATAAATGATGAATAGGGACACAAGTAGCGCGTGACTTGGAACGGGAATACACAAGCAGTCGCGCGGAACCAACCGACTTTTTGTTTAGTTGTTCCACTCTTTTTCCACGCAACTTCGAAACGGCTAGAAACTTTTTTTTTTTTGTGGTCGCATCGAAGACTGTTGTCGAAGATGCGTTTGGTTATTTCGTGATTTTGCAACCGGACGGTGAACGTCTTTTGGACCATTCGTAGTAATGAAAAAAAAAGAAAGATTTTTGGGAAAAAAATGAGTTTGAAATGATTTTTATATAAAAAAGAAATTGTTTATTTAACAATTAAAACTTATCGAATTGTTCCTCGGGTTTTTATGAAAATGAGTAAATAATGTTATATCTCTTCAATCGAATTTACTGCCAGGTAGATATAAACACATTTATGCAATAATTTTTTTTATTTTTTTTTATTAAACTTACAACTATATTTTACATTTCCTTATAAAAATTGCAAAATTGTTTCGTGTCGTTAATATTTATTATTATTACATATGATTATTTATGTAATATATTTAATAAAATTTGTAAAAAAATCTTAATAAAGATTTGAACAAATGTTTCTATAGTTATTCTAAAGAACCTCAAATGTACCATTAACATTTGTATATGAAGTAAATATTTATTTCCTTCGCAAATATGAATACACTCATCCAACGAATTATTTTTCATTATAATTATTAAAATGCATTTCCATTTTTTCATCGAAATAATAAAAATTAAATCGAACAATAAAATACACGTATCGAATAAGTATTAATATTTACTTCTGGGTGATTTCAAGGACTCGTAGGGTAAATGTCGAGGGTATAGTTCCAAATATGACCGATATCTTCGAAATCACAATTTTTCGTGCATGTCCGAACGCACGTCCTGCGCAAAAGGACAAAGGTCCGAGGGTGAGATTTATTCGCGTTATTTCTGTTCGATTTCACCTGTCCACTCGGTGCCTACACGTTCTATCGACTGTGTGCACCCGCTTCGCAAAAAAAAAAAAAAAAAAAAAAACAAAAAAAAGCTCGACCAAACCTAACGCCCAACTTTCTTTTTTTACAATTTATACTCTTTGTTATCGTTGGTTTTTTGTGTTTGTTCGTTTATTTTTGTTTGGCCGGGGCTGACCACGTTCGGTGTAATCGTGAAACCACTAGCGCATTTATACGTGCCTGTAAGTAATTTTCTGCGTCTCGTGGGTTCCTAGTTCAAAACTGTATATATATATTGAGAGGACTCTTGCTCCGCCACCCTTTATACCGTCTCGCATTTCCGAGGGTCGAAAAAGCACCGGTTGAAACGGTCGGGCAAGGTAATTGTTTTGCCTCTCGTAGTATACTTCCTTTTTTTCCCCGGCACTGTTTATCGCCGATATATATATACAGGGTGACTCATCGTTTTCATGGAGAATAAACATCGATGGAATTTCCGGTTTGTTTTGTTGGCTAATGGGTGTGAACAAACATTTCTTTTTTTTTAAATACGGATTTTGTTTAAAAATCTCGTAAGTTGAAGTTAGATTTTTTTTGAAAATTAAATAAATGTTGTTCGTTGCTTGAAGTTAAAGTTGAATTAAATTGAACTTAATTTGACTCAACTATTACTCATTTGAAGGAAATGGTTGTAAATACGATTTTTCATATTTTTCTTTATATTTTTCTTTATAATTTTTGTTAAGTAATTATATAATCGAATTATTTCTATCGGATTATAATATTTATATTATAATAAAAATATTATTATCTTTGTAATATTTTTCTTTGTAACTTTTGTTTAATAATTAGATTTGCGATGAAAACACATTGATATTCGTTTTAAAAAATATTCAGCGATCACCAATGTAAATTCGTAACAAGAAAATTTTTTATAGTCATGAAATAAAAAGGGATTTAAAAAATAAAAGCTGCAAGGGCACCTCACACTTGTACTTGTGACGTTGGAGCTTCCATAGTTGAACTTTATTTTGTATTCCTCTATTTTTAATCTTATTCGAAATGGAAATGAATTTAAAAATGAAACGTTTCCGTTGCATTCCAATCATGCAAATTTTATTACATGCCCTTTGTCGCGATTCACTAGCTGGGTTTCATTTTTTATTTATCGAGTTCTTTAATTATTCAAAACCATTTTGCAAATCGAGATAGTCGTTTCCTATAACGATATTTTTTAAAGTTTTTTCGGTTAGCTTTTTGTAAATCAGTTGCAGGACGTTTGATCAATTAACAATGGAACATTTTCATTGAACAGAAGCATGAAAATTTAATGTCTTTTATTAATTTTTTCTCTTTTCCTCAAATATCTTTCTTTGTATCGCAAAAATGAAAATTTTATGTTGTGATCCATATGAAAAAAAAAACACACACATCGCTGCCGTTGATTTTTCGTGGGATGTTTTAATTTTCGTTATCTTTTATCTTTTTTTTATTATCCAAAATCATTTTTCAAATAAACCTCTCGAATCTACGATAAGAAAATCGGAAAATATTTCATTGATTTTTGAAATTACAAATCGATCGAAAAATATTTTACGAACAATAAATAAATTTCCGTTGAATTTCAAAATTTCTCTTCAAAATCCCGTTTTCCCATGGACTTAATGTGAAACGGATAAATAATGGTCTGTTGTTTAACACCGGGATCGTCCATCACGTTGGGTCGTTTCGCGGCCAAGTAATTACGCCGCGAATCACTGCGCCGCATTACCGGAAAAGCGTTAATGTTACCTGCGCCACCGGATTACGGTAAGTACGCGTTTGCGCCTATATGGACGTAACACGCAGCGGGATTGATGTAGGCAGTCCGTTCGTTGCATTCCGCATGTGCGCGCAGCTGATTCGCGACCTCACGTATACGTAAAATCACGATTCACTTTTTTATTTATAAAAAATTGATTGATTTTATCGATGATCCAATACAATACTGTGACCTTGGTGATGAGTATTTTTTTGGGATGGAAGGTTATCGCCTATTTGATAGTGCCAAGTACGTCCAATTCAAATCGACTTTAATGAAAATGAATAAGGACTTTAATGATCAATTTAATTAAGTGATTATTTTTCATTTTTCATTTTAATTAATTATTAATTTTTTTTCTAATTTCGTTAAATTTTAATCTCTCCCCTTAATTTTACAATTTTTAATTTTTAAATAATTAAATATAATTCAATTTATTATTTTTAATTATTAAATCATATTAAATTGCTTTTAATACAAAAGAAAACTCAGAATGGCCATAAAAGATTTATAATAAATGGATATAAAAACGACAAGAAACGGAACCAAAAACTTTCTATCCATTTATTCAAAATCTTTTGAATCCATTATTCAATTTTAAAAAAAATCGATCTGTTCATTCGATATTTTAAAAATTAAAATTTCCTGTTATTCCCAAGTAGCACTTACCAAAAAGTAGTTTGAATCGGCCCTTCCAAGCTAGTTTGATCAATTTGAGGAGGGCAGAGGGAAAGCGTGGAAAACCATGCCAGAATAGATGGACCCCTATGCTTCCAATTTTCTTTCGCCCAAACGTTAATTAAACAATCAATACCAAAGTCTCATAAGTATCGTTAATTCATCGATTCCAGCTGGTCGAGGGGTCACCGCACTAAGTGTTGGTCATACTTAATACTCCTTATTCTCGGAGTATCGTCGAGTCGAAAAATCCACGATGGTCCATTCATCAGTGTCGGCTACTTTTTAGGCCGTTAAACTCGTCCCCAAAATTACCGTCGATTTATAAACGAGAGTTCGTGGCTCCCGAAAAATCTGCACTATCCGTACGTTTATCATCATTCAGGACAGTCGTCCTGGAGTGTTCGTGCTCTGCTATACACTTTTCGATGCTTTTCTATCCCCCCGTCCTCCTCCCCTTCATTCCTCATCCCTACCCCACCCCACTTCACCGTCATCTCTCTTCCTCATTCTCTGTAAGGATTTGGAAAACACGTATGTGTACAGTGTACCATAGTGGTACGGCATTATCAGCAGTGCACCAGAAGCTTCGCAGGCAACATCTACAACGAGAACTTGAAATTTCAAGGCAGCTGGTTCTTTCTTGGCTCCTGGTGAATCTCGTCTTTACTCTCATTGCTTCATCTCTCTTTCTCTTCTTCTATCTCCATCTCTCTCATTCCCTCTACCTCTGTCCTTCTCTTTTAACCTCTCCTCGTGCTCTGGATCTAGAGTTGATCCGTGCTCGCCCGCCTCCGGAGTCCATGCCCGGAATAAAGAATCAAATCGTCTTCTTCTTCCGTTAACTATACGTCTCCTTTATTCGCAGTACCTTTTGATCGCTATCTTCTGTGGTGGAGTTGGGGTCGTGGAAGTTGGTCGGAAGAGGGGGGGGGGGGAGACACATTTTTCTGTATTAAACAAAAAAAGGTATTCGATTTAGCACCATCGATTTTTATTTTTCAAAATTACCTTTTTTCAGGTTTTATGTAGGTTTAATTACTTTTTTTTTGTAATTTTGTCTTGCCTTGCTGGAGTTTTAACTTGCTTTGTTCAATAGCATTTTCCACGTCGAAAAATTCGTATTAAGATTTTTCTGTCATTAATCCTATTCCAATGTTTGGACTTCCAGCGTTTGAATTATAAAGAACCACTGAAAAATAATAAGTAAATTATTTGTTCAGTCCACATGACGTTTTTAATAGGAATCAATATTACATAATAATCTATATAACAAATATTGTTTTATAAGATATCCATCCAGTCTGTTTTATACTATTATTTTTTTTACACATATTTTGAAACTGAAACAATGATCAAAGAAAAGTTTGTTGACATATTTTAATATTAATCAGTAATAATTATTTAATCAATTATTATCCACGAATATTAACAATATTATAATAAACAATCTATTATAATATAATAATAATAATAATAATAATGATAATAATAATAATCATCTAACAATTTTTGTTTGATCAAAAATCCATTATATTTATTATAATCTATTATTTTTGAACATAAATTTTGAAACTCGAAGAACGACCGAGGAATGTATCGCGAAAGTGTGACGTTTTTGTTTTCTCCACCCCTAGAGTGTCTTATTTCACCAATTTTTTTCACACCTTCGAATATAATTGAAAAGATAAAAAATGATATTTTTCTACGTAAGCCGCGTAACACATATTTAGTTTTAACGGGGACGAATTCGTGTACTTCCGGGAGCGCTCCTACATGCCCCATCGTTCTCACCTGACCACTTCCGGTCTCCAACTCACGGCTATTTTTCTTCTCACCGTTAAGGACGAGAAAAGCGAGAAGCCCCTGCGTTTCTGGAGTGGCATTGGACTCTGAGGGACTCGGGATAGCGCGGAAAGGGGGAGGGGGGAAGGGGCAGGCGCGAATGGAATGAAATAAGCACGGGTGAGGCGATAAGGATTCTTCCCTGGTGGCCGGTGTGTCACAATTGCTCATGCTATATATTCCTTATACGACGGTCCGTGATACAAAACGAGAGGGAACAAGGGGGTCGTGTAACTTATCCGGAATCCTTCCGGCTGAGGTATCGATCCGGCGACGTAAATCCGGGGACATTTATCTATTCGCCCTCTTTTGTTCTCGGATATCGAGAACTTTGATAGGAGGAGAACTCCGGATATCTCATCGGCCTTTTCGATGTACGGTGAAACCCTGGTTTCTCCCCGGGTCACCGATAAATACGAGGAACGCCGTTATGTATCATATAACAATTATTTCGCCGAAAAACAATAATAAACTCGGGGGAAAAAAAAATATTAGGCGTAGTAAAAAGAAATACATCATTTTATGGAGTCAACCAATCACAAAACTATGAGAAAAGTTCGTTCAGTACGAAATCTCATTTTTCTAACGCCATCTATTGGACTGAAGCCATCTATTGGAGAACCGAAGGGGAATGGAAGTAAATCGAGACGTTTGAAAATCAGGATTCCACTGTACGCCTTACTATAACACTTGGCCGGTATCATCGATAACGAGAAAGGTGAAACGGATCATTTCCGATATACCTTTACTCGTGTGTTACGCTCTGGATCCGATTTGCAATATCACCGAGTGATTTTATTGTTCAAAAAGAATTCCGTGTTCTCTTTGGGTTTGTCGAACATTTTTGGAAAAAATCTTTACCCAGTTTTCCTTATCGTGGTTCGAAAAAGAAAGTTCGATGGGTTCGTCGTTTTTTGTGTTTGTTTGGGTTCGTTTGGGTTTATTTTGAAATAATGTTTTAACCATCGACGAGTAATGTCCCCACGTTGGTCCGCTTCGTAACGGAACAGTGAGTGCCTGTACTTATTCACGTTGGGATTTAAGTGCGAGTAAACTTGCAAAGACAATTTCGAGTAACTTTATTCATGAGGAGATAAAGCGAGATATTGACTGCATCGCTATCGTCTTCGACTCGGCGTGCTCTGAGAAAAAGAGGAAATAGAAAAAAAAAAATGTAGCGCGCAAACCTGCGGCTAAGTCCCCTCGCGCTCGAGATAAGCCGGCTTCACCGCCTAGCGGCGATCGCGAATCCCTCGGACTCCAAAGTGGAGCATGCCCGTGTATACATATCGATTGTTGAAACGCAGGAGTGATGTTTGCTTCGCATGTAGCCTAAATTCTTCCCGCGCTTTTATCGTTATTTTTATTTTTTTTTCTTTATTTAAAAAAATCGATTAATACTATATATTTATAATAAAAAAATGGGTTTCTGAAAATAGGATAGATTTTCGTTTTAAGAAACACGTTTTTGGTAATTTTTATCCCTTAGGTTTATTCATTTGTATTTCTTTTTATCCTTCATTTTTTATTTATTTATTATCTTTATTTTTCACAAGCTATGCTTAGTAGATTTAATTTAGGATATTGTGAAAATAAATATTAATCACTCCAAAACAGTGTCAAACGTTACAAAAGTGCGAAAGAAAATTTGGAAAGCTTTGAAAAAAAAAACCAAGTAATTATTAGAATATTTTTGGTTATCCAGTTTTATTTGCTTCTTTTTAATTCTGCATTTTATAGCATTCGTTTTTTTTATTTTTTCGGTACTTTATTTTTATTTGTTTTTAATTAACGGAATTTTTACTTTCACTTTTAATTTTTTTTCTTTTCATTTTTAATTAACGGAATTCAATAAACAGAATTTTTATTTGCACTTGATTCTTTCGTTTTTCATTCTGTAGATTTCGCTTATAAATGAAAAGTAATCTTAAATGAGAAATCCTGAATAGTATCGAACGCTTCAAAAGTACGAAGTCAAATTTGAAAATTTCGAAAACGAAATATTACGTTGCATTTTAACGTTAAAATGTTTTCGCTAGAAAATAATTATTTCAATATAACGAGTCAAAGTGTGCAAATCGAAAAACCCAGTGACTATATTTTTTCGTAACGAAACGTCCTTACGTTGGATCGAGGACATTAAATATAAAGATTATTGTCTTTCGAGCAAATCTTGCGTCGTCGATCTGGCTGCATTTTTTTAATTTTTAAAACATCCATGATCGTTGATGCGGAGGTATGGGGGTTGCGGGGAAGAATGGTGCTGATGTAAAAGAAAACTGTGGAGGGGGGAGAGATCTGAAAGGGCATTAAAAAAAAAGGAGCGATGGAAAGTTTCGGGTAATTCCGAAGACAAACGATTCGAGTTCGTACAAAAAGGAAAGGGTTGTACAGGGGTGGAGAAAAGAACTGGTGAATAACGCGATTGTGCTGGCCCTCAGCCTTCGTACCTTTCTATGAATATACATAGATATACCGATAAACAGGCATGACAACGGGACGTCAGAATGGAATTAAGGTATATACGGCGCCACCGTAAAACTCACCAGAGGTTCTTCGGTCTTTCGCACATGGGGCGAGTTCCTCACACCTTGCGAAAGAGACAAAGGAAAACCCTTAAGGAGAGAGGAAGAAAACGAAGGAAAGAGATATATATATATATATATATAGTGTTCTTGTAACTTCCTCAGAAAACCTCGGTGGAAACGAGTTTTCTCGTGAGGACGCCTCAAGATCTATCCTGACGTTCCCTCATTCGTTTTCTCCTCTTTCACATCTCGTTCGTTCAAGCCGTCAGGATTGTGTGTACTTTCGTAAATACTCGTGTAGGAATATGTACGTATTAGGAATGAAATTGTCAATTAAGGAGTGCAACTTGTTCTTACTGCGCAAATTCCATATTTTTTAATGCATAATATTTTTTGTTATTAATATATTTTTCTAATGTTCGAAATCGATCAGCTTTTACACATGTATATACACGTGTGAGGGATAAAAAATGGGTTTAATTCTGAGTATACGTTGTATTGTGGGCTTTCAGACGAAAGGCTTCAAGGCGACGTCGATTTATGTTCTCATTCGTCCTGACATCCGCCCTTTTGATTTTCGACTCGCGTGTAACGTTCACCCGTACGAGGATGCACACACGTCACTCGTTCCACTTCCGTTTTAACCCTACGTTTCCGAGATTAGGTGCTCGTTCCATCTTCTTTCCTCTTTCATTTCCATCATTTTTTTTCCAACCCCCGAGTCTCGGGCCTCGAGATTATCACTTTGAATCGATCCCTCAGCGGGCTCGCGAGGGCAAAAAAGACAATAGGGTCGGATCTCCGATGTACGATGCAGGAAGGGGGGTTTGTGGGGGGGTTTCGCCGGGGATCGGCGCTTATTGGTTTTTTTTTTTTTTTTTTTTTTTTAATGAACTCGATTTCTTTTATGCTGCGAAAATAAAACTGTTATTGTCAGTGTTTGCGGTAATAAAGCGGGGAAAGGTGGGGCTGGACACCCTCATTATTTTTAGATGAGAAATTACCAAGGGATTACCGAAGGATATCCGAATGAATTTTTCTATTGAATTCCTCTTCTTTTTGCTGGAGTTGATGGATTTTTGACAGTTTGGAATTATTAAATACGTTTTTTTCGATCGACGAATTATTAAATACGTTTTTTTGGATCGACGAACTCAGGTGAATCTCCAATAGCAAGAGATTGGCGAAAAAATCGAAACGAAAACAAAATATCTCAAAATCCAAACAAACCCAAACAACGGCACGAAATTCATAAGAAATAAAAACGAACATTTTGCTGAACGCAAACGAATATTTCAGAAACCCAAATAACAGCGGAAAATATTAGAGAAACAAAAACGAAAATTTCGCTAAATGAAAATAAATTTTTCAGTATTTCAATTTGGGTGCTTTGAAAAGAAATAAAAAAAAAAAACAAAAACGTTGAAGGATAAGCCACCTTTTCATTTTTCTTATACCCTGTACCCTTGAAACGATAGACCGAAAGTCGTCAGCCCTGTTAGAGGAGTGCACGTAAAAGATAGGGAACAGGACCCACAGCTAGCCACTGAGAATCGAAAGACAAACAGAATTCGTAAAAACTTTTAACCCGTACAGAGATTTAATAGCCCATACATTATGTGCAGGCGGACGAAGGAATGGAGATAGAAAGAAAGAAAGTAGCGCTTAATCTGGCGAACTCACCGAAGCGAATTTCCGCGCGGGAACTCACATCTCATGGAAGTTCTGGAAATGAAGTTTTTTATTTGCTGAATATTTTTTTTTTACAGCATCAACAATTGCGTGCTTTTTTGAAGAAAGCTGAAATAAATGGCTGAAGAATATGTGAATTTCTTCTAAACTCAAATTTCGAAAACTATTTCTTATAATGATAATAATAATAATAATAATAATAATTTCGTCAATAAACCTCAATGTTTATTCTTATCAATAAAATAAGCCTGGATAAAATCGGACGATTTTTAATTGAAATCATATTTCCCAAAAGTGATGAGCTTTTCTCGATTTTCACTTAGTCGTTTCCCCTGAAGGGCGTGACGAACACGCCTGCGCCACTTCGAAATTTTGATACCACTGTTCTCTCAACCGGCCGAACCAACTGGTACGAAATTTGATGTGTGCATTTAGGAGAATGGCACAAAGGGCGTTCTGCTTGCCATTTTGGATAAAAATGTTTTATCCTTGAGAAATCGCGGTTTTAAACGTTTCGACTATGTCTATCGTACTCGTGTGTCGCGTGGTAATGGTTCGTCATGTTCTTAAATAAAAAACGAAGAAACGTCAACATCACGCGTTAAAAATAACGTTTGAATGGGATCAATCAAGAATGAACAAAGTCCCAAAGGCTTGGCTTGGGGAGACGGTACTTTAGGTCTTATCAAGAATTCGCGGACCTCTAATCACTGAGAAATGGCCGAGGAATTTACCGTCTGTCGTGTGTGTACATACTTCAAGCTGATACGTGTACACCTCGCCGAGACTGCGCCCCTTCGTGTGCGGTCGTCTTCCCGTACGAACACGATCGCGACGCGATAACGATTGGATCAAAGTCACCGCTCTCGCCGCTGGCACAATAACCTCTCGAGGAAGAAAAAAAGAAAAACCTTTGCGTCACGATCAAACGCTGCGGGCAATTTGGTGAAATTTTTTTTGTTCGTCCGGTTCATCGAAACTCTGATGTCTAGGAATCCGGAGTCACGCCAAGTGCGAGCCATTTCCATCATCGTACCATTACCTTTCAACATTCCCTGGTAATGTTTTTGATTCGATAAATATCCACCCATTTTCGAAACACAGAGAATACGACAACAAAAATCTTATCAGGGTTTATTTTGGTACCTTCTTATCTTTTTTGGGTCATTGGAACGTCGTGATATCAAGGTCACCTACTCCAATCTCTTAAAAGGACACTCCCTTTTCTCATTCGCGACGAATGTAGAGGTCGCGACGAATGTAGAGGTCGCGACGAATGTAGAATCGTGGCAGGACAATTGCCGAGCGCTGAGCGTGCCCGCGTCTGTTTATGTACGTGTGGATTCGTTACGAGCGCAGCGTCGAGAAAAGACGCGCGTAGTTTCGACCCAACGAAAACACACACGTACATGTACGCGTGTCAACCGATACTCACATGCATAGAAGTGATATATACTTTCGGGGAAAACTATACGAGATATCAATATGAATCCAACGCCATTATTTAAGTTAAGGAAAAACCTTGTCCAAACACACCCATTGAATCTCTATGGTATATAAGAAGTTCACTCTACGACCTTAAAATTTCGTGATTTTTGAGATTCCGGAAAAGTGGCCGGGGTAGTCGAACATTTTTTTTCTGTTTTAAAAGTATTAAAAGGGTC
>JAPYZI010000321.1:0-95020 GCA_030523105.1 Ophioninae sp. A BG-2022a | reverse complement strand
CGTCGGTAGTTACTCGCAGCGCAAAATCCCAAAATTGTCATTACCGACGTAACGAGGTGCCGCGTCAAAAGTTTCCAACGTGTTCGTCATTCCCTTAAATAAAAATAAAATTGGAACGAATACTTTTAAAAAAAAAACGAATAAACATTACGATACCTTTGGTATCGTGAATGTTTACTCGAAAGCGTTCTCGTTTTCTTGTTATTTCAAAATTACTTCAAAAACATATATATTCATCTCCGAATTATTGTTTACTCCATGCTGCAACAAAAATCACACAATTCATTTCTCAGGATCCTTAAAAATCATGAACCAAGACGAACAAGACAAGAATTCATCCAACAGCTGAAAAGAAGAAATAGAACATTTTTTTTTATTTCGCTCTAAACGAAAAGTCCTTAAATTTTATTCTCAACCAAAAATATTTTTATCCTCTGGGATGATGAGCTCCCGAATAATTGTAAAAATATTTGAATTCTATTCGCCGTGACAATTCGTTGAAAAGAAAAATCGAGCAATGGAAAAAAAGTGCTCATTGAAAAGACGAAAACTTCAAGTTCAGGGGGAAAAAACTGACAGGTCGTTGAGCCTGAAATTGATTTGGAGTGTCCAAACTGCGGGAGGAATCGAGCAGAGTTTGTAAAGGACCAGGGGAGGGGGGGAGCATAATCTTTTCAGAGGATGGAATTTCGCCAAAGGGTTCGGAGAGAGCGAACGATCGACCGGGCCCTTGGAGTGTGGCAAGGAACTTCGTGGCGAACTGCGCCCCAACGAATGCTTCCTTGTTTTCCTTTACACGGGGCCCTGTTGCAGAGGGCTTGAACGATGCTTAGGCTATTGGCGATACACGAAGTTCACCAAAGCCTTTGGCCTTTGTTGTCGACCACAAGGTAATTTTAGCTTGGGAGCGGGACGGAGAGAGGAAGAGAGAGAGAGAGAAAATGGACAAAGCGAACGTGCCTACTCGACTACCGACGTCGAAGCCTTTCAACGAAACTAGAGCTGCAGACCACGATGTTGAGAATCCACAAAAAAAGCTGATGGAAAAAAACATTTAGCTTTTTATTTATTTATTCATAACTGCGTTGAAAAAGTGTGAATCAAAGAGGCATTGTACGGATTGCTAGAAACTCACATTGTTGCATTTTTCAATGAAATCTTCCGAACTTTTTAAAAGATCGCAGTTCACTGGATTCTTAATGAAGAGAAAAATTCGATGAAATAAGAAATCACCCGAGAATTACATTCCGCTGCGTGAAATATACACAAAGAGTACAGTAGAATTTGTTGATCTCCTGTTTCCTATATTTTAAAAGTTGGAATTGTTCCAGGGGGATTTGAGTCTGGAGAAAAATAAGACGTCTCGTTTTTTGGGAGGAGTGAAACATACGACTCGAAAATACGAGTTATTAAAAATATTAATATAAAAAAAAAGGGAGATGATTTAACAACCATACGAACATTATTTCATATGTGCTATCCGTTCATTAGACGGTGAAGAATCGTGTACGCTGTTTTGAAAAACATACTGTCCCCAAAAACACGTTGAAATTTCGATCACTAGGTCTATCGTCGTAATCATAAGTTGATCTTCAATCTGCGATTCTTGAACCCCATGTTCAACCTCCCTCTTCAATTCGAGTTGCTCCAAGCGGCAAACTTTTTTATTTATTTTCACAGTGGTTCGACCCCTCAACAAAAAAGAACCCTATATAGGTTCCTAATTATTACCGAAATATTTATAAAAATTGCCGTTTTCGTCGTCTTTTTTTAAGAGTGAAAACTTGGCTTCCATTGATCCCCGTAAATCCAAACGAACTAGCTCTCTCTCTCTCTCTTTCACTTTTGGCTCGTGGTAGAATAAATTAGGACTCGCGGTGCTCCGTGTTTACAAGCGCCAACGAAATTAAAATTCTCGGAGTATGGCTCGCGAGTCGGGGTAGCGGGCCACTGTACCTGTTGGTAGGTTCTCGTTTAATTCATTATCGGACTAATTAAAAAGCCGAAGAATAATAAAGCAAAAAAGTATACCTGGTCAACGAAAACTCGAACCCGTGCTAATTTTTCCGATACTAATTTCCAATAGAAAAGGAAAAAAACACGCAGCGATTCATCAAGAGACCGAACTGCTATAAAAGCTTCCAGCTTCCAAAGTGTAATTAGTGACCGCATAACGAAAAACTAACACTGGAAATATGTATTTGACATTTCACAATGCTACGATCTCGTTCTTGATCTACTGCTAGGAACGAGTTTCGCTTCGATCAAATTCAGTCTCGAAAATTCTTAATTAGCGAATGATAATTTATCAACAAGATAATTTGTTCGAGTTTGGACTAGTTTGGTTCGCTAAATGAAAAGTGGTCTCTGTCGACCTATGACAAGCACAATAAACACGACATTTTTCACTTGTCACGAAGATAGATTTGGCTTATATTAACAAATATAGGTTAGATTAATAACTAATATAGGTTAAGGAAGAGTTTCGTAATTTCGTCGACTTATCTCTCGAGCGCAAACCTATAATTATGAATTGTCAACTCTTCCGTGTATGGTAACGTCAAAAAATTCGATACAAAAATACGTCTTATGAGAAACGTTACTTTATTTTGTTTCATTCCTTTTCTTTCATTCCTTTAATGTACGGTAACGGGAATATTATGTACAGTACAATATTCACTGAGCGATAAAAAAAATGGCGATTTATAACTTAGAAAACGAATATAAAGTAGGAGAATATGAAAAATCTGAACGAATTATTTTGTTTATACGAGACAGTCTTTGAGACTATTGACCGATGATTGGTCGAGTGAATTCTTCTTGGAAGATTCTCAACACGCCAAGCTCTCTCTTTCTTTTTCTTGTTCTGAGTCTCCGGCCAATGCCATTTCCCTTTCCGTAGTATCACTTCGCGTTACCTGGTTACTACATTCAATCTCACTGTTCAGATGCCTCGTCCAAACGTCTGATCACTTTTTTGTACTCCTCCTCGAGATAACGATAATCCTTCTCCAAGATATGGATGCGCTGCTCGTCAGCCGGAAGTGTCACGTTGCCCTGTTTGTTGAGATTTTTCAAGGCCATCTCCAGCCTCCTTTGATCGTGTTGCTCCCTCTTGAAGGGAATGTTCAATCGTCTCTTTACGTCGAGACGATATTCACGGTATTCTTGCTCGTTCGACGTGTCCGTGCATCGTAGACGTAAAATTTCGTACACTCGACGCGATTGCCTCTGTTGAAAGTAGCGAATATGATAATTCATCGGAAAAAATGGCAGTCGGAAAAAACCTGATTTTCGAAAATTAGTCAAATTTTCGGGAGTAATTTGCGTTAGTTTTTCGAAAATTCGTGCGAATCGAAGACCGCAATAATTGTGGTGGACGATAGTCACCGATAAGTCTTTATAATGACTCAGGTCACTTAACCAATTTATGCAGGATTCAACTTACTTTGTTGATTTTGAACTTTTCTCGAGCTTCGAGTGCCATGTTTTTATTAAATCCTTGAAGCAAACATTCTCGAGCGAAACTGGGCAACGTCACGCAGTTCGACGCGTCCAAGTAATCTCTCAAACGTTGAAAACTCTCAGACGGATCTTCAACTGAAATGGGAAACGAAACCGCGAAATTTAAGAGTTGAAAATTAAAAGTAAAGAAAGCGTAGACGTGTGTTATGAAGTTTTCGTATTACCTGTGATATCTTTAACTTCGCTTCGACCCACGTACTCGCGATAAATGGCTCGCACGAGGTGCGTTCCCAGACCGAGTTGCTGGAAGTGGGGAAGAATGAGAATTTGAGCTATGCGAGGTCGTGTGTGATGAGGGTACGCGTAATACTGATAGACCGTGGCGAAACCGATGGTTCCGTAACGAGTAGTTCCCGATGTTGAAGTGTACTTCTCGAACCTGGTGATTCACAGAGAAAAACATTTAAGTCTTTTTCATATGTATTATTCCCCATATATAGTCTAGTGCACAGATTTCTACCCTTGCAGATTTGTATGTATTATCCTTCCCTATTGAAACCTGTCCCATCATTTTCACTCGGCACTTTGCTAATCTAACCTAACTTAACCGTTGTTTATACTGTTCCGGCTTGGAAAAAAATATGGTTTCACGGATTATCCTTGAATTGTCGACTAATCGGTTTAAATTTGTTCATAGATCTTTTCCTATTCACGATAAATATATGTATTGATTTTTTAAAGTCGCAAAGATCAACTGTGATAATTTCTAATCGATTTTAGAAAAATTTTATCAAGAGCTGACTCTCGCGGTGTAATGAAAAGACAGATTTTTATTCCTCACATGTTGAAATAATGCCACTGATCATCGTCGGTATCAACAAAGTTCGCGGCGTCTATATACCACAGCAAAAACGTCTGCAAACGTTGATGATAAGTGGCAAAACCTTTGCAGGACATGTCGGCTTTATAAACTTCGAATTGTCGAGTGCTGCCATTATCTGAAAGAAAATGTCCAAAGGTCAATGCGAATCTCTCTGTTCATTTCATTGTTGGTTGTACATAATAATGCTCGAAACAATTAGAAGATTCTTCAAGCGATACTAGTCAATATTAGCCTTACCGTCTACTGTGAAAGAATGCAATAATTCTCCATAAGGCTTGAAGTTGTCATCTTTGTGCAATGAGGCAATGAACGAATCCAGACTGTCGTGTACCTGTGGAGCGAGTTTCTCCGATATTTTGGGCAGCACTTCATCAGGCACGACTCCACCGTAAGCATCTTTGTCTAGTTTCTCAGAGTATGTCATACCCAAATAAGTTTCCAATGATCCAGCGCTATAGTAAAGCTTTACCCTGAGATCCTTGTAGCCGAATATTGTTTCACTAGAGTACAAATCGATCATGTATCATGATTATGAAGAATAATGGTATTGAAGACAAATTCTAGTCTTGCTACCTGTCTCCAAAGACCTGATGAGACATTTCAGGACCAAAAGTTGTATCATCATCCTCAAGATCACTCTCTTCACGAACTAGTTTGAATTCCAGGGCGACGTTACTATCGATGAGGTACGCCTTCAAACGTGCAGTGGCTGCGTCGTCCATCATTCTGGGAACAATATTCATTGAGGTGAATTTAAGAAACTGGTAGAAACTTGTCAATGGATACGAGCGGATCACTCTTTCCCTGGAGAATAATTCGTCGCACGCGTTTCTTTCGGTTCGTTCGAGTTTAACCACAGGGATGATTTTATTCACCACGTACGCGAATCGTCAATCGAGATTCATCAAAAAGCAAGAAAGAATTGTTTATTTACGACGAAATAATTTGTCATACGGGTCCGTTAGAAACGTAAAACTGCGGTACCGCGAAAAACAACCGTAGAGGTTATGTTCACCGAGTGCTGAAATGTGCAAAACGATCTACTATGTCGTGGTCGTGAAAAAAATTGCATTCTAACGCAGCGTTTTCTCATGACTGTTTGAAAAATAAAGCATTTTCTTTAATCAATGTACACTTACTTTGTATCGTAGTTCAATCGAAGCGCTCGAGGCCAACGAAGTTTATATTATCGATGTTCAAAAGGGAAATGATACAGTTCGCGCCAAAGTCACAAGAAAGTACGTTACTTCACCTGCACATGGGACTCGCACGCTTCAAAGCGTGCTGGTGGCGGAATGTCTGAACTACTCGATCACCATAAACTTACGGATAACCGGACAACTTCAACTTTCTCGGGATTATTAACAAACATCTATTGTTTCATCATCTGGTACCCAAATTAAAATGTTTAGTGGTCGACCCTTTTGCTGTAACTAAATAATAACATTCTTTGTAACGTTAAATGGACCGTTTTTTATTTTTTGTCTGATACATAAGATAACGAGCTTGATCAATGCAGAATCGGTTGGTATGTACGCTCGGCTTAACGACCGTTAAAGGATTTTTAAAAAAAGCAAAGCAAAGTTGAAATTGTCCGGCAAAGTTTACGGTAGTAATTGACTGACATGGAAAATTGAAATCTATTCCCAGATAGCCAAACATTATTGAAACGACTACCGTTAGTACCTTATAGTATGCCGTGAATGTATCCTATGCTATACTGACACGGCGATGTATAATTGCAATAATTAATTAAATCAAAAGGAAAAAAGGACGCAAACATATCGGTGGATTGATATAGCAGAAAATATATTTATCGACGTGATACGGGACCACGGCGCGAATTAATAATTGCGTCGTTCGAGGTCGCTACTGTCATCGGTCACGTGACCGCCCGTCCGTTCGCCGCAGGGCCAAGACGACTGTGCGACAGCACGGCAGCGCCCCACACACGCGTGCCGAACGCTCGTGTGTCAGCAAGGATACACACCATCTATAGCTAATTTCAGGGAGGGCTTCGCCTGCATTTTTATACAATGGCGAGTGACCCTGGAACAGTTTTGTTTCTCCCGATCGTTACGGTTCTTTTCGATATTTCGAAGCAAGCACTCGTGACAATTCTCTTAACGCAGTAACGTTTTTTTTCTTCGCTCACAATTGTAAATAACGCTACGTGTTCTTTTCGCCTTTGGTCCGCCAGCCCGGAAATTACTGACTTTTCTAACGTTCGTAAGCGCGTCCGCGCAAAATACGAGGACAAAACCGGTGCTAATCTTGACCGAGCGAAAAAAGTGCAAATTGCAACATTTTATTTCCAACGGGTTATGGGAGAAACATGATCTTGGCTCGAAATATCCTACAAGCCCCAGCGCGATAGCCAGATGATCGATCTTTCGTATAAGAAAAAAACGCCAGCCCGAGAGTAAAGACCGAGGAAAACAAGAAAAATCAATCGAGTCACACGTCTTCACGCGAATGTTTCGCAACCGTGAGTGAGTATGAGGAAAAATAAATAAAACGCATCGCTTTGTTTATTGTTGTTATGATAGTGCAGACTACAATATCGCACTAGTACTTTCTAAATTTTATTGCGACGATGAATAACGCAACCTTTGCTACAACATCCCACGATCTTTCGACTCTATTTCGCCTCATTGCGAATACGAAACTCACGTATCAACAATTTAAAAAGGTGTTAATTGTCAGTTTTAAAAAATCATCAATATGCAAAGTGTGCGAGTGATTTCCGAAAACGGACATTTCCGGGAGAATCGATCTGCTGTGAAAACTACGTAAAAAAAATCGTCAATGTTTGCTTTCCCCTATCAGCAATCGATTTTGCTATTGCAAAGTAGAAAAAATCGTATTTTGCCATTAAGTATTTTGAAACAAGAAAAAGTAAAACTGTAGCATAGCATACCTAAGTACAAGAATTGAATTGGTAAATAAATAATATAATCCAGAATTGATAATTGATCGCAGTATTCTCCCAACTGACCCGCCAATATAAATATTGTAATTGCATAGGTGACAATGACTATTTTTTACTTTTGGCGATAATTACCATCTGCAGAAATGGCTTGAACTTGCAACATTCTGACGATTCAGAAAATATTTTTTCTATCGATCTCTTCTTTATTTGTTTTCATCCATTTCATTCGGTTAATCCTTTTCATCTTTTCTCTTCCTCTTTTTTATTCGCTATTCCTTATTCCAATGCCATACTGAAAAATTGCATATTTCTTTTTTTATTTCCTTGCCTTATTGTCTTTATTATCATAAAAAATTGTTAAATCGGTTATAATCAATCAAGAAATGATCGGACCTATTATCAAATGTCTGGTTATCCTAGAGAGTTTTATAAAACGTTTTCTTGAGTTATCTTGTGGCGATCACAAAGAAAAGAGCAAATTTTGAAAAAGGTGTTGATACATTTGAATCTAAGATTTTGAAAGCTGATGGGCCCAAGGTGTTCATGAAAATGATTGTCCATTTTATCTGGATTTTACGCATTCAGCAATGTCTGACGACGATGCTGCGCTGGGATTGGTAGACTCGATGGATTCGGATGAAGATATATTCAGCGTTCACAGTCGTCGACACAGCTCGAACGCTAGAAGGGCCAAGGGTTTGCGCACCCTGCGTTCGCACTCCGGCAACAGCAATCACCGGGCAGCGAATAATCTCAGCGTCAGGCGCAGCACGCGCACCAGAATGCCAATCTACGACAATCTCAATACCAGTTGGATCTTGGGTGCGAATCACTCAGACGCGAATGCTACTATTATATGTGTTTCAATTTATTTCAGTCGTTTTACTGTATTTATCGAATCTTTTATGGGGTTTGACTGTCTGATTTTCTTTGGGCCGTCATAGTAACAAAAATACTTCATTTTTGTGGATTGATGGATTTGCAAAAACACGTTTGTGATAAACGATAGTAGCAATGGTTGGTTAGGGTGCAACAATAAGAATCCCGATCGTTTTGCAAACTTTTCCAGGCAAGCAAACACTGAAGGGCTATCCAATGTTCCAACAGCAGGCTTCATCATCCGAAAAGGAAATGGCAGACGAGGTACCGGAGAGGCCACCCCATGTTCGCGAGCGTATGCCACTGAGATCGCGCGAAAACCACCCACCGTCGAGCAGAAGTTCCACAAGACACATGAGAGACAGAACAGAGATGAATGGCCGAGAGCTCAGAGACCGTAGTGACAGGAGCCGAGAGCTCCGGGATAGGCAGGATCAAGAGAAGACTCTTCGAGATTTAAGCGATAGGCAAGATATGAAGGAAAAGAATGGCTCGAGAAGTAAGGCTGATAGTGTAATAACGAACGACGAGAAGGAAGTTCGGTAAGTATCGCACGATTAGTTTTTCATCCTATTAAACCTGGCACTAAAATACTAGGTGCATCGCAGTGTGTCAAACATGAGTTTGAGAAATTATAATAGTGAATGAGAGATTGACGATGAGATCTTTCACGATTTTCGGGATAAACATTTTTTTTTCGATTCATCCGACAATCTCAATATTGCGGTTCTTGAGGTCACTGAAGCCCAATATGAAATTAAATTTTCAGATTTCGAAATGGCCACTCGATACGTAAAGTAGTTTACGATAAATGATTTGCTAATTTTTTGTCAGTCATAATGGACATGACTTTTAGATCGTTAAAGTCCGAAACTTATAGTTTTGAAATACAAATTTTTGTCGAAGTTCAACGCTTTTTCGAATTTTATCTTGCTAAGTTGGAACCGCAATCCAGAATTTTGGAAATTTAACTCCACATGTGAATTCAGCGGTCTCAAAACTGGAAAATCCCGACTATTGTTTAGAAATAATTATTTTTTAAATATGTATCCGCCATATTGAATATCGAAAATCTTAGATTGGAATCCAGCGACCTCAAAAACCGTAGAATACTTATATTCGTCAAAATGAAAACATTTTTTAAATGTCCATTCGTCTTATCGGATCCGTCACTTCGAATATAGACAATTTAATTTCAAAGTAGCAATCATATCGACATAGCAAAAGTACGTTTCTTTATTAAAATGCCATTTGCGTGTCAAGGACCTTTAACTCGTAACAAATGTATCGAGTTGACAGCTGTTGATGAATTTTCCGTGTTGACAAAACTCCTACACTTGCAGGACCCGAAAAAGTGAGAGTCCGAGTCGCATGAGAGAGGGTCCGGTCACCAGGCTTTGCGGCAGTTTAACGGAGAAGGACGTGAAGATAAAGAGCGAACGGAGCAACGCGAACGATGAGAGTTCAGACGAGAGCGAACGGCCAGAAAATAACGACAACACAGACAACGAGGACGTATGCAACGACGAGAAAGGAGCACAGGTAGAAATGATTACTCTTCACTCTCGTCATGCTGTAAATCCAAAAACGAACCTCAACAATCCGATTGTTAACGATGTAAAGGGTTACGAGGACATGTACACGCGTATAAAGCGGACAAGACGAACGTCGCAGCGACAACTGCAGCGGGGAAAAAAGATGTCCGATCAGGAGAGTGATTTGAGCGAGTCCTCGGATTCACCGGGTCCGCGAAAGTACAGTTTGCGTCAAAAGAAGCCTACGATCGATCGATTTCAAGCAAACGTCGAACCGGTCAGACGATCAATCCGGGCACTCCGAAGTGTCCTCACTAATTCCATGAGACGACGAAAACACAGGAGCAAAAGTTCAAGCTCCAGCGATTCGAGCGAGTCCGAACAGCAACGTTACGACAAGAAGAAGGGGAAGAAGAACAGGTTGGTGCAAAAGTACCAACGATATGATAACCGCTGTGTTGGACTTCTTTCGTGATCTTTTTTTTACAGATCTTGAAAATGCTCATTCGCTGTCATTATTTCCCTTTCCAGATCAAATATTTTACAGGTCCGCTTATACTGTTTTCTAAATATCGATTGGTTTGCCATAAATTTACGACTAGAATCGCGGAACAAAGAGTCGAAATGTAACCGTTCTGACGTTCATGCTGTGATTATTGTACCGATTATCAGCACTGAGAAATGATTATCTGTTTCTCATAGACAATCGGCGATTCCTCAGGGTGGGCCGACCGATCGCAAAGCCGACATCGATCCCATAACTCTGGACGGAAACATAAACTTCAGCGATGTGGGCGGCCTGGAGTCGCATATCCACTGTCTCAAGGAGATGGTCGTTTTCCCGATGATGTATCCGGATGTGTTTGACCGATTTCATATAACACCACCGAAAGGTGTTCTCTTCCACGGTCCGCCGGGTGTGTACAGTTTCAATGATGTCTATAAAAACTTTAGAACAATTATAGCAAAAAAAGAACCTTTATGTCTGGAAATTCAAGACTGAGTCTAGATATCGGTTACATCGTGACCTGCGATTTGTTCACCTCCTCGTTCTGTATCGCCCTTTGTACATGGTCTTCATTTTTGACCGATCTAAATCATCATCGCGCTCCATCAGGCACAGGAAAAACGCTGATCGCTCGTGCTCTCGCGAACGAGTGCAGTCAGGGTTCGAGGAAGGTGGCATTCTTCATGCGAAAAGGCGCTGACTGTTTGTCAAAGTGGGTGGGCGAATCCGAGCGACAGTTGAGACTGCTGTTCGAGCAAGCTCAGCAGATGAAACCGTCCATTATATTTTTCGATGAGATCGATGGTCTCGCGCCGGTGAGGAGCACCAAACAGGATCAGATACACGCGAGTATAGTCTCGACCCTGCTGGCCCTAATGGATGGCTTGAGCGATCGGGGCGAAGTGATCGTGATCGGAGCTACAAACAGAATCGATGCGATTGATCCCGCGCTCAGAAGGCCCGGTCGTTTCGATCGCGAATTGTTCTTTCCGCTGCCCTCTATGAAGGAACGACTGGACATCCTCAAAATCCATGTCAACAAATGGATGGACCCGCCAGACGAACCGTTGCTCGAGTTGTTGGCCGAACGAGCGGTCGGCTATTGCGGCTCGGATCTTCGAGCTCTTTGCACGGAAGCAGTTCTCCAGGGTTTGCGAAGAACTTATCCACAAATCTATATGACGAGCAAAAGGCTGCTGCTTGATCCCCAACGCGTTGAGGTAAACCGAACTACTGTGCCAACTGGTAAATCCAAATTTGTGGTACCAAACCTGAGGCCTTCATTTTTTTTTTTCATCAGGTAAAAAAACGGGACTTTATGCAAGCAAGCTCGATTCTCGTACCGTCCTCGCACAGAGTTGCGCCGTGCATAAGTAGAAAGCTTCAGCCTTTTCTGGTGTCACTGTTAGGGCCAGCCGTGGAGGAATTGGTGACGGCCATAAAAGCCATTTTTCCCCAGGGCATCAAACCATCCCTGGCAAAGTAATCTTTATGCGTTTTTCACCGTTATCACTCGTGAATTCTACTCTAACATTGGGATTACGAATATCGATTGGAATTTTTCAGAATAAAAACCGTCAAAGGCATCCACCGTCCGCGTTTGTTGGTCTCAGGAGACGAGATAGCCCAAGGTCAGGGACCCCGGTTGGCGCAAGCTCTATTGTATCGAATGGAACACGTACCCGTGCAAACGCTCGACGTTAGCACTCTTTTCGCCGAGAGTGCGAGGTCACCCGAGGAAACTTGCGTACAGGTGAGCATGTCAAAATAAAACTAGGTGGAAATTATGAAAAATAAACACGAGTGTAATCTTTATTGAAAATGGCTTTGGAAAATAGAAATTGCCATCTCCAACGCTTACGACTTATTGTATTCGTACAAGATTCTAAAGCAAACCCAAATAAAGGGAAATTCTATACGGGAAGAAGACTCTGCAATGTAGTATAATAATATTACATTGCAGAGTCTGTGAATATTTAGTTCTCTTGGAAGATTTCCAGGGTTTTTCAAATTTTCCTATTTATTTGCCGGATTAAGATAGCATACACATATTGGCTTAATCCAGCAAAGGAACCTATAACAAATTTTATCATGAGGGTTTTAATTCGAATTCAGGATCTTTAATCTTTCTTCGATTAAATGTGAAGCTCCTTCAATGAGCATAGAGGTACTGTTCCTTAGCCTATTTTGTCCCTCGATTAATTTTCCATACGTTTTCATTTTGTAAACTAACAATTTGCACTGCGCTTAGTAATCGTTAAGATCAAGTAGACGCGTAATGACATTCCCACTAGTGAGAAACAAACCTCCGTGGAATTTTCCATCATGAGTTTATGAAAATGCAATTTCAGAGCCTCATGTTTTTCGTTTTCAATATGAGCAGCTAAAATTGTTTCGAGTAGATCAGCGAAGTACACAAGAACGTTGCCTATGCTTTCTGAATCGTTTCGGTAAACACTGGCTATATTGAGAGTGCTTTTCAAGATGTTTTGTACTGTAGGAAATTTAAACTTCCGGAGTATTCCAAATATTCCAGTCGCTTGATGGTATACTTTTAGGTATTCAACGAGGCAACCCGGAACATCCCGTCGATAATCTACATCCGGTCGGTCGACCAATGGTGGCCGCTTGTACCCGAGACCGTCAAAGCTGTCTTCCTCTGTCGTATCGCCTCCCTCGATCCTTGCGTACCAGTTCTGATACTCGCTACGAGTGACGTCAAATATCAGGACCTCTCGCCGCAGTTGAAGAGTCTCTTTAACGAGTTGCGGGGTGAAGTTTACACGATGAGAAGACCATCCGACGAGCAGAGATCGGCCTTCTTCAAGCCGATATTCATGACGCAAGCGCTGAAAGCACCCAAAATTAGAGAACAAATGATACTGCCGCTCGAGGAACTCCCGTTCGCGCCTGATATCGCGCCGAAAAAGCTTACCGAGGACGAGAAAAAGATGTTGTATGAAAAGGAGGAAGTCTCACTCAGGGAACTCCGCATTTTCCTCCGAGAAATTTGTTCGAAACTCGCTAGAAATCGACAGTGAGTTCTTTCGCGAATTGGGTTCGCAAAAAGATTCTTGGCAATCTTTAAAAATACCACTTCCAACTGAACATCTTAGCCATTAATTTTACATCCAAAACATATTTTGAAAATACCAATTTCGGCTAGTCTTCCCTAAGATTTTAATCTCCGGCTTTCGGATCTCAAGAAAGATTTTCAATCGGCTGTTCTATTTTTCATTCGTTTTCATATCCACGTACACAAATATGGCATCTTTTTTTGTCTCCTTTCTGCAGATTTTTCATGTTCACCAAACCCGTCGACACGGAAGAAGTACCCGACTACAACTTGATAATAAAACAGCCTATGGATCTCGAGACGATGATGACGAAGATTGACATGCACGCTTATCTATGCGCCAGAGATTTTCTCGACGACGTCGACCTCATTTGTCGAAATGCTCTCGAGTACAATCCCGACAGGTGGGTCAAATTGATCAGCTAACACAAACGGAAGAAAAGTGTTTTAAAAGATATGTAGCGTTCTTCCGTCGTTCAATATCGCGATAAATTTTCAAGAATTTCTTGTTTTCCACAATCCTATGGCTCATTCATAAAAAAACGCAGTATAAAGCTGAAAGTATCAATCTTGAACAATCGAATATTGGATGTTTTTTGCAATCGTAAGAAATATTCGATATACAGATTGTTTAACGATTGTTTCCGCATCGAATTGACTGTCGTTTTTTGTGATGTGTTCGCGAACGGAAAGAAAGAAAACCGGAAATGCAAAATCAAATAATATTCAAGGGTCTGGTTTACTAGATGTACATTCGTCTCGTCCCAACGTTTAATGGAACGTTTCGAAACACATCTACGATAGTTTCTTGGTTGAACAAAAAAACATAATTCGCTTCAACTGTAAATACTCGTCGGAAAAAAGCTATTTGCAAAATTGTAATGTAAATGTACTTCGTCGTACGCAAAGAAAAGGTCTCTCACTCACTCACATTCATGTTGTATGTTTTTCATGTCAGCTTGCGCGATAGGCCTTCCCCCGGAATTTTAAAGAGGTAGCTCCAGTTTCTCCTGTTTCTCCATTGCTGTTGTTGCTCTGTAGTTGATTCAGTGGTTTTCAATTTCTCTCAACCGCACTCCCCGACCCACACACACACACGCTGTACATGATCAGTACGCGGAATTGGCGAAAAGAATAACAAGCACAAATCTGGCAGAACAAAAATCAGAAGGGCAGAAAAAGAACAAACTCGAAAATCGAAAGGTTGTTGATACCGGCCTGCCTTGAACGAAAACAACCGTTTCGTTTGGGAAAGACAGTCAAAGGGCCCCATTGAAGACCACTCGCCTTAGTTTACATATGCTTTGTATTATTATGAGCCGTGAGTGTTTCAGGCGAAATGACACGTGGCGGCCGTTGGAGAAATCGGTCTTTTCCGGAATTCTTCGTAAATAAATGGCAAAACCCACTTGAAATATTACATTGAACTACGAAAGGAAGGATCGTCTATCTCGGTTGTAGCTGAATTTTTCGTACACTACTCAATGGAGTAGGTCAAAAGTTAATAATCCAACTATCGATTCTTCAAAGCTATGTATAAACATATATAGACAAATTCACGTTTCAAGTCCAGTTGAAGTAGTAACGTTGAAGTTTCGAAATTCTTCTCTCAAGCTTCAGTAAAATATCTGATATATATTTTCCGAATCCACCATAACATTTTTAAGAATGGTACGAAGATAGCAGAAACAAAGCCTTTCCACATATTCGGCCCTGTGTCATTTCGTCCCAAAATGAGCGTAAGAGCTCGCCTGAGAGATATCTCTTCTATATCGGGTTGTTCGTTTATTTATTCCTGGCAGAGATCCAGCGGACAAGTTGATACGGCATCGGGCTTGCTCCTTGCGGGACAACGCGTACGCTCTGATAAAAGCGGAGCTTGATTCGGACTTCGAGGACAAGTGTCGTGAGATATCGAAGAACCGAAGACACGTGACTGCCGATGAGGATGAGCCAGATAAAAAGGCGCCGTCGAACCCTCCGGAAGCGAGTAGCGAAAAAATCGAGAAGAAATACTCGACGAGTCCAGGTGGCCCGGTTGTCGTCAACGGGCGAAAGTTCAGTAGTTCGCGCAAGCGCAAAATTCCAGCTTGGGCTCGTGGCTACGTGAAAAAGGTTCACAAGAAGAAGAAAATAATGTTTGAGGCTACCAGCCCGCCGACGATCGAAACGCCGAGCAAAACGTGCAACAGGACCACCACCAATGTGGAATCATTGGCGGGCATCGATCTCGAAAAGTTTCAAGAATTTGAGACCGAGGCGAACAGCGTATTGAACGGCCACACGGAACTCTTCGACAACAACACCGATTCTGAGAACGAATCGATTAACGACAGGTCGAAGGAAGCGAGAAATTCCACGAACGAGAAAATACTCGTCGAACAACGAGCTAATGCGATCGTTCGCGAAACGACCCCAAATTTGACGGAAGTCGCGAGTGAAAAAACGAATACCGTTGAAAATGTCGGCTCAAGCTCGTCCTCGAGACGCGAGAGTACCGACGATCTCGCGTTCGCCATTGAGAGCGATTCTAGCCCATCCAAGCCCGGAGACAACGCAAAAGTCTCGATCGACAAGGAAGAACTCGAATCCGCCTGGCATGAGACTGTTCGATTTACCGCCGATTTTTC
This sequence comes from Ophioninae sp. A BG-2022a, assembly GCA_030523105.1. Classification (NCBI taxonomy): domain Eukaryota; kingdom Metazoa; phylum Arthropoda; class Insecta; order Hymenoptera; family Ichneumonidae; species Ophioninae sp. A BG-2022a. Next base: position 79,112 of record JAPYZI010000321.1, on the reverse strand, counting down.
CGTCGAAATATTGTGCGACACTTACGTCCAACTCAGTCGATGCGTTGGAAAATTCGCTCAGACGTACGATAGAAAATCACTGCCAAAGGTTATCATCATTATTATTCTCTATTAATTCTTAACTCTCCTATACTGAATATTAGTATTCGTATTAACATGCTTGCATGTATACTCGTCAATATTTCTTTCATTTATTCGTACTCTGTTCGGTACATCAATTTGAAGTCAAACCCAGAGTCTGATTGGCACGCATTCAACACGATCCTTAAACTTCCAATAATTCATTGTCACCAACGTTACCCTGGAAATTTAACTGACTTTTATCTGACGAACATTGATCATTTTTGGAATATTTATTGCAGGATTTGCTCAAGGAACTGCAACGTTTCGAAGTGTACACAGCAACGAAGAACAACGCGCCGCCGGACGGTAAGATCCACGACGAAGAAATTCTTCAAGACGCGTCGATGTCGTCGCCATCTACCTAGGAGAATAAAATTCGTCCCCTCGTTATCCCTCGGGAGAAGACTCGCGATAAAAGGATAAAACGAAGCGAATCGTTGGCTTACTCGTTGACTCGTCTACGATAATTTAATTGTAAACTGCCGTATTTATTACGTAAGATAAATTTCACGATCATTGAACGGGCGGGTACATGCAGACCGGAGAATGATCGAACAGCTCTAGCCTGAAATCGCCTGATGTTTGTACATGTACATACTTGAATATTATTATCCGTAGGTTCTCGTTGGGAATGTTCGCTGAAAATTGGGCGAGCTCGATGTGATTCGATGAAAAGCACACCGCGCGTACCTGAATAGTCGTCGCGTCATTTGAGATTGTTTTCTTTTATTTTTTAAATTAAATTATGCAACGGAAATTCCAATCCATGGTGTACGAGACAAAGACGGGGCGAACCGAAGGACGATCTAATGTGCCCTTAAAGCGTTATCGTACGACGAGGCTGGTGTTTTTTTTTTTTTTTGTTTTGTAGAACGAATCGAACGAAAGAAATTTGAGTGCTGTTGCTCTAATACACTCCCATAAAGCAACTCACAAAAGCTAGGATAATGTCACGTTGAGGAAGAGACTCGTTGATGGTAACTCTTGTATGAGCAGTGTACCGAAAGTTCAAGGGGTAACGTCATCCTGTTGATCCGAAAACTCGTGGGAGTATTTTGAAATTGATATTTAAAAAGTTCACGCCCTCCAGTATAAATCTTCCATTCGCTAGTTGCCCTTTCCAACAACAAAGACAATATTTTTTTAATTTTCGATTGAAATATTTATTTTTTCGCTGAAGTCCTTAGAGGTGAAATCCTACATTTTTCCGTATTTAATCTAAAGAATAATACCAACGTTCGTAATTTTCACAATGCAAAACAGTACACGAGTACCAAAGATTGTTCCGAAATATTCTATTCTTTGTGTAATTCACATATTTTCTTTAAAAAAAAAGGCAAACGATCGCTTAAACAAAAATCTTCAATTCTTCGTTTTAATACAGATCCAAATTGTTTTAAAATTTGCGGGGAGGGGCGTTGGACATTAGAAAAATGGAGAAGAAAAGATCAACCGATTTTTAACAGTTAATTTCGTTGCACTAATTTTCAACGTCTGATAGTGTTAATGATTTGCAAAATAATCTTTTGACTGCTCGCATCAGGTTTCGTATCAATCCGCTGGTTTTACAACCCTTGACGGTGACAGGAGAGAAAGGAAAGGAAAGATCGAAAGATTGATAAAACAGGAGTAAAGGAGGGACACTGAGCCCTGCGACAATCGATTGTGGTGGCATGTGTGTGGTAACCAAAGTCCTAGAGTTTTAAGTTTCGGGTGTGACGAATTCCAACGGCGCGTTGATCGAGAGAATGAAGCACCGACGAAGTTGTAGAAAAATAATTATAGAGAGCATAGGAAGACGAGAATAAGAGTAAGGAGTTAGATTAAAACTAAGTGATCGCTCAGTTACCAAAAGTGTTGTTCGTACAGGAAATATATAGGAACCAATCAATTTATTTTTCTAACCGAAATACCGACAGTTCTATTTCTATCGACAATTATATTATTTATAGTCGTATACACACATATATATGACGCACTTCGAATACGCAACGTGTTCGAATTGTTCCGCTGCCAATCGAATCACCAATTATTTTTACCGACGTATCTATATATATTTTTTATTCACTTTTCGTTTCATTCGTTGATTATCAACATTTTCCTTAAGTCCTTTTTTGAATTGAGTGTTCTCCTTACGAATGAACTTCTCGAAAATGTAGGTAGAAAAATGTGGAATGTCTTTGGTGCTGTTCCGGTACAAGTGCTATCATCCCTCTCTCCGCAGCGCTGCGTTTACACGGATGGTGACTATTGTAAGGTGGTCGTCTGATTTTTACGAAGCGGAGATTTTGCAATCGATAAAAATACGGTTTTTAATACTGACCTTTCTTAAACTTGTGCGTTTTATGAAATTATTCGGCGTACCAGTTTGTTCAGCAGAATGCGGACAATTTCGAGTTACAATTCTCGTAATCCAGATAAAAATTATCGGATGCGTTTCACAGCTGAGAAAAGAAATTTCAAACCATTAAAAAATGATTTTTAAAAATGATTGTTATCTGGAATGTTGCTTTTTTATGCTGAGCGGATAAGAGTTCCGATTATTTCTTGAAAATGCCCAATGTTAACTAACGATTACTACAAATCACGAAAATACGCTGTATTGTTTTTTTTTTTTAAGGCGATTCGAAGGCTTTAAATATCGAATCACTTTTGGTCATCAAATCTCCGAGGTATACCCTTCAAAAATCCATGGCGACCAGCGTCAGCCTGCAGTTTCTGTCCATTTGTATTTTTTCTTTTTAACATATATATCGACATATATATGTATATAAGAAGCAAAAATAACCGTGCTGGAGTGAATCGAGTCGGAAAAGCCACGTTAAAGAGCTTCCAACCACCACTGCCGTTTTTTCTGTTTACCATGTACATACCAGAGTGATTGAGAAGAAGAGAAACACTTCATTCTTTATTTCGTTAGTTTCGCGCCACGAAATCGCTTTCAAGGAAAAAGTATACGAACGAAATTAACAAAATTTGCGTTTCGATGCTCCTGTTTTTCGAAAAAACGGAAAACTGCAGTTTTCATTCCAGAGTTTTAGAGCCGCGGGGTACGGTGAGATTCGAACGGAAACAAAATGAAGTTTCTCTTCTTTTCGCGCCAGCCTAAAGCAGAAGGTAGGATCTTTTTCTTGGCATTTTTCATTTTTTGGTCCCTTGGCTGGAATAACGAATTCGCGAAGCACGCCTAACTTTTGTGACACTGCTGAATCAACCGCCGGGCAGAGTTACCATTGAATCACTTGCCGAAGAGAAGAGAAAATAAATGGTCCGTCGTGAAAACTTCGTGCGAGAACAAAACTTCTGGCGTACGATTCCGGGGGTCGTTTTCAATTAGACAAAAGGAAAGAAATCGCGAATGAACGAGAAACGATAGAAAATGAGCGTTAAAAGTAAAGAAATATCAAGCATACACTGCCTTATTTATTTTTATCGCATAAGTAACACTCTCTCGTCATACACACACCCACACAAATACAAAAATACACCGTCGTAAAATAAAGAAAAAAGAATTCGTAATTAATCGATTAAGAGTCTCGATTATCCGTTCTTCTATTCTTTCCAGCTTCGATCGCCCACGTTTGTGCAAAAGTTCAAGACTCGCGTTTTCCTCCGCTCACATGTTTTTCTTTTCTTTCGCGACTTGTCAATAAAAAAAAAATACAAGGAACATGAAATTCCATCGTTGAAGTATATCGCAAATCACTCGAGTGTTCTGTAGAAAAATTTCAGTGCGAAGCAGAATGCAAGTGCAATCGAGAAGAGTCGATACGTTAAATTTGTAATGCGTAATTTTTTTAATTTACTTTTTCTCCGTTTTTTTTTAATGTGGAGAAAAGTAGTGTGAGCGATGACGTCACTGAGAGATTTTACGTGCATCGGTGGTCTGGAAAAGCACATAAGGATCGTCAAAGAGACGGTTCTCTTCCCTCTCACCTATGGGGAAGTTTACGCCAAGTTTAATCTGAGACCGCCACGTGGACTCCTGTTCTACGGTCCTCCGGGTAATCGTACATTGAAAAAACACGTGTATAACCATTTTCGTATACTCGTTCGAGTATTCGGGACATTGTGCGAAGTATGAATCGCGTCGTTAACTTTTCACTGTGTTTTATATGTTTTTCGTCAAATATACGTTTCACAATTGACACTGATCGACGGGTGGTTGGGGTTCATTTCTGACGGCGCTTCGAGTTGTGCAAACTTTCCGCATAGTCGTAATTCGGAGCGGTGACAGCTTGGTCGTGCACCTGGCGCATCGACCGATATACCGAATCAAAGCTACGAATGCAAAAACATTTTTTGGAATTTCTTATTATGAAATCGGATCACGCTTCGCGTTAATCGATAAATGAAAAAAAAAAAAAATCAGTACACGGTGCAAATTTCAACGCAACGGAGATTTTGGCGATTAATTTTGGAACTTATTTGATTTTTGGGATTCAATTTATTACTGCTTCGTGATTACTTCTAATATCAAATCGTATTCACGTAAATTTTAGTCGATGAAATATGAATAATTTTTAAAAATTGGACAAATTATTTAATATGGAATATATTTATTCAAATTAAATATAAGTAACGAAAAGAAAACTGTGAGACTTTTCGGTACAAGTATAATTACGTGTTGACCTCTGAAAAGGGGGAAATGAATTCGTATACTACATTGGCAATGGTCCAAGGCAGCCTGCGCTCATTTTCTCCAGCAGGTACATTTGTTTCGTCGTTTTCATCTCTCGACGAAAAATGCACATTTTTATTGATATTTCCCTAATAAGCGTATATCGCCAGAAATCTTTATAGAAATAATAAACGAGAATTGCGGTAGGGAATAGTTTTCGTACGAGGAATCCTCAAAATTCCTTTTCTTCGAGTGGCTCTGGAGCATAGCCTTTCAGAGATGGAAAAAAAAAGAAAAGTAAATTTGACTCGAGTTTCTCGTGTCTGGGTTGGGCGACGGGACGCTCATAAATCACCGGGTACTTCAGGCACTGGAAAGACACTCGTGGCGAGCGCACTCGCATCGGAGTGCAGTAATTCCGAGAGAAAAGTTTCCTTCATATCGCGCAAGGGTTCGGACTGCCTCAGCAAGTGGGTCGGCGAGAGTGAAAAAAAATTACAGAAAATCTTTCAACTGGTGGGAAAGCTGACTTTTTCATTAATACCCGCGTATGAGAGAAACATCGTTTTCGATTATTCATTTACTTTATTTTTTATTTTTCTCAGGCTCAGCAGAGCAAACCTTGTATAATATTCTTCGATGAAGTCGACGGTCTTGCACCGGTCAGATCGAATCGTCAGGATATCGTCCATACGAGCGTAGTCTCGACGTTGCTCGCCCTCATGGACGGCCTCGATAATAATTCCGAAATAATCGTGATCGGTGCTACCAATCGATTGGACGCCATAGATCCAGCCCTTCGAAGACCTGGACGTTTCGATCGGGAATTGTACTTCCCGTTGCCCTGTTACATGGCCAGAAAAGAAATTCTCTCGGTACAGTTCGCAAGAAATGAAAATCTTTTCGAAATATTTTCTAACCTCTTTTCATCAGTCCGTGACGACAAATTCAGCGATTAATCGTTAGGAAACGAATCCAGGGGTGTGAGAAGGACGCATACTTTTTTATGATTTTTAACAACGAATTATGAGAATATAAATTTTTACGGATCGATCATTGTGATTCAGGTACACGTTCGGAGCTGGAAGCAAAAGCCTCCGGTAAAATTCCTCGCTTATTTAGCCTCAAAAACGGTTGGCTATTGCGGAAGCGATTTGCAAGCTCTTTGCGCGGAAGCTGTCATGTGTTGCGTTCGAAGGCATTATCCACAAATATACACGTCCAAAGCCAAGTATCACATCAACGAGAGATCCTTGAAGGTGATGCCGTTTGCTTCGTTTAACTCTATGAAAATGATTTTTTTTCCGATCGTCTGATGGTAGTTTCTTATCGTGAATGTCTGCGATCGAAATCTGCAGAAAATCTGTCCAGTGTGAAGATATGTATGTCTGTTTTTCGTGCGAACGAAAAACAGGCATAATTCCATAAAATCCAGGCATTTCCATAAAAACCTCGTTTTTATGGAAATTATCAAATAAACGTAAAAAATGTTTTTTTTCTCTTCTTCTGTCGAAAATATTTCCTTCTGTGTTCAAAAGGTCGAGAAACAAGATTTCATAAAAGCCCAGCAAAATATCGTGCCTGCTTCGCATCGAGTCACGATTATTCCCGTCAAGTGCTTGCCAACGAAACTTCAACCGCTCCTCCAGGACAGCCTGTGCTCGATCCTAATGAGATTGCAGGCAATTTGTCCCGAGGGAATGTTGAGCAATGACGTTATGTGAGTTTTATTACTTACAAATTGAAATAAGATCGAAAAAAAGATTCATTGTCAGAATATGAACGTATAATTTTGATCAATGTGTTTTTCTTTTCACGAATATCGTTTGGAGAACATTGGTAGCCCAGTTTTGAAAAATTACAAATTCTTTGTGTACGAAATTTCCGATCTACAATTTTTGACGATACGTATTTTTCTAACTGAAAAAATTATTCTTTTATTTTGCATAAGAATTTGGAATCAAGAACTTGAGAAAGTTTTTTTTATCCGAAACTTGAAAGTAAAAGATCTTGTTGAAACGTTTTTTTTTTCGGGGGCGGAAAATTTTCGTTGGATTTTAATTTTGCGACGGAAAAATGATTTCTGAAGTAACGGCCAAGCGTCCTCGAGGTCGTCGAGTTGCCCGAGAATTTTATTATGTGGCATTGACAACTGCCATACGCGACATCTGGGACCAGCGATTCTGCATACTCTCGAGCACTTACCCTGTCACGTGCTTGACGTAACGACGCTTTTCGAAGAAACTGGACGTGCCGTCGAAGAGACGATTATACAAGTGACATACAAAACATCTTCCCTCGCTCTCTTTCACCCGATTATTAGCGAAATTATATCGTTCTTTCTCATATTTTTTATTTTATTTTTCCGTTAGGTATCAAAAAAAGAAAAATGATGAATAAGATACATTGTAATTGGGATGAACATCGGTTACCTTAAGAAAAGCTTTATTTTAAATTTATTCTTAAAAAGTAGCTTATATACCGGGTATCCTAAGATATTTTCATACTTGATTTATTTCGAAAAATATCGCCCAATAAAATATCGATTGCAGTAAAACTTTTCGGGTTTTTAAACCCTAGGGATCTTTAAAAACAAACTTTCGTCATTCAAAATAAAAAATGGAGACATTAAGTTATTTAAAACACGTTATTTAAAAACATCAAAGTTGTTGACCGAAACATTTGTCAGGCCTAAATTAACAAATTTTGTACTTTTTTAAAATTCATTGTAATCTGTGATTCCTGCATCATATTTATGATATTGCTCTTAAATTTCAGTTCCCCTAAAAGGACGAACGATTATTCAAAATTTTTGCAGTAGCCAAATCCCTTAATGCCTTAATATAAACTAAAATAAATATGTATTATATATTTTTAAAAAATAGACTTTTGTGCATATATGTTTATTTTCTATGCACAAAAACAGATCTCAATTAACAAGTTGAAAATTAATTTATGGACATTCGAAACATTAATTTTCAGAAAGTCAAGGCCGCGAGACACACTTTACCCTCGTTACTCTACGTGCCGGACATTATGTCCTGGTGGGAGTTGGTGGACGAGGCAGCTCGGGTCGTTTTTATGTCCCTTATGCGAGGCCTCGATCGTTCCGTCTACTTGTTAGTCCTTACTACCGCCAGTTGCAATATCAGCGACATTCCGGCGGAGGTAAATTCACCGGACTAAAAATCAAAACTGACTCATCGTTTTGTATGAATAAGTCGAAGGAAGAGGAGTGCGATAAAATGTAGGGAATGACTTTTGTAATGTAAATTTATTTTTCGGGAAAATATTGTATTTAGATCTCGTCGCTGTACGACGTACACCAAGGTGAGATATACGAGGTCCAACCACCCGCTGTCTCGGAACGTCAAGCCTTTTTCCAACAATTATTCGTCAAAATCAATTCGTCTCATTCTCCGCCCAGTGACGTATCGAATAAATCGTCATACGGTAAAATTAGTGATGCATCGATCGTTACTCATAGAAATACATAAAAGTACATGTCTTGACTGATCGTAATCGGTTGAGTAACTACCTAATTGATCGACTGATTCGTTGACTGTATGATTGATTGACTGACTGATTTACCGACTGAGTCATGAACGCCACTACGGAAACTGGAGTCAACTACGACATCTGTAATAACGTATTTCATCTTTTGAAATTCGTAGGGTTAAGTATTAAAACTTTCGTGGTCACTGGTGTCCAAATGACCAACTTTAATCAAGAATTAATATTAGTTTGAACCTTTCCATGATATTCTTATTCGGAAAGGTTCAAACTAATTTCCTGAATTTTTATGCGTCGTTCGGAATAATACTGGCAACGTGGCAAATGTTTAAACATTGGTGGAGTCACTCCGATTCGTGTGATTAGCGCGTTATATTTAAGTAGCGTGACCACGGAGGATTAAAGAAAAAATGTTGAAATTCGCGGAGGGGAAAGCTAGTATAAAATATAATTCCATTTATTTTTCTTTTAGCCGATTTTATACCTATCATGGGTCCGAGAAGGTTCAAAATGGAAAATCGAAAACAAAAAGCGCAGACCTCGCAATTCCCTGATCCCGGTACCTCACGTGAGTCGTTCTTAAATTTATTATTCTTCCTTAAAGAAATAAATCATTTATCACGAGGTTTTTTTTATTTCATACAATGATTTTAACGTGTACTAATTTTTACTCTAGAAATTAGTAAAGTGAATGCTTTCAAATTTTTTAATATCCTTGATTATGAGGAATTTTCGGTACGCATTGTTTCCTCAGCTGAATGTCCGGAAATTGCCGGGCCGAAGAAAACAAAAATGGAGACACGAGCTAGAAGCAAACTCAGTGCTGTTGGTTCTAGTAATCCTAGTATCGGAACCAAAACAAGTATGTCACGGTGATAAGAAAATATTGTCCATAAAAAAAAGGCAGCTTCATTTTCAGAGTCTGGTTTGTTTTTCTAAAAAACAATTATTATATCAGCTGTTTAAAAAAAAAAAAAACAAATGTTTTCTCGATTACGTTTTCACAAGGAAGCATTATTTTAATCCGGTTTCCCTCTATCGCTATCTTTATTCCTATTCTGTAATTCCTGAGATGCCGAAAATTTTGCTCTAGAACGTCAGGATGCTTTCGCATTTAAGTGGGTTAGCCTGCTTGTCGTTAGGTTAGGTAGGGATAGGTTTCTAGATGTTGGGTGGGTTTTGGATTTGGGATTCGTGGGTTTGAAATTTATACGTTTACGGATTGTGAATGAAAACCATGATTCTTGAAATATTTTCTAAAGTGCTAACTTTATTCAGCTATGGTAAACTAAAAAAAATCTATTTTTTACTACTTTTTGCAAATACGTGAGAATCCTGACGTGCTAGAGCGAAGTGCTCAACGAATTTGAATAGATCATTCAAAACACATATAAGAGACATGAAGTTATCTGTCGCAAGGGATTGGTGGAGTTTGTGGTCCTGTGTTATCAGCGGCACATTTTTTCCCCAAAATCGTATCCGCTTCGTTCTTGACCACGTCAAATATCCTAGCAGGAGCGGCAGCGAAGCGCGAGCATAGTGCAGCCATGGAAGATCCATCCCTGAAACGTCCGCGCTTGTCATTGGGAATGTCGAGTCCGAAATGCGGTCCGAGCGGTTTGGAGAAGCTCGCGGACGTCCAAATTCAAGATTTCCTCGAAAAAGTCATGAAATTGACGGAAGATTGGACCAGCCATCAGCTGGAGAGTTTATACGCCTCATTGGAATTGACTCTCTCCAGATCCGATGACGATGTATATTGCGCCATGATTGGTATCCTCGAAGCATTTTCCAATCCCGACAAAATCGGTTTAACCGTCAAGAAGGAGATGAACGACTGACGTCTAACGTTAAAAAAATAGTCTTTGTGTGTCTCCATCTTCTCGTTTTACCGTCCCTGTATGCGTCCAAACGTAATAAAACAGAATGTCTTTTTCCTAGATTTGAAAAAAAAAAAACAAACAAACGGAAATGCCAGAATTTTTCAGCCGGAAGAATAATCTAGGGGAGTGTAAAGAAAGAATCCGTTAAATCGATCGCGAGAAGCGTTTCGTATCATCAGCGGATGCTCAATCTCGATCGAATCGCTTAACGCCAAGTGTATGCACTTCAACGTTCTTGCGTGTCTCGCATTGGACACGTAACAGGCTGCCTAATGCAAAGATGAATTTCCTAGCTCTCTCCCTCTCACTCTCTCTCTCTCTCTCTCCTTCGTAGGACTCGTATATCCGTACACACACGCATCCGTATGTACATACAAATGCCAAGTATGTGGAGACCGAGGGACAATAAGTGAGAGCAAATCTACAGAATCGCACGCAGTGCATAGCGCGTACGACATATATCGAGGGGGTACTTGGATCTCCTAGTGGTTCTTATTAGTTCGTGCCGGGCAGCCGGGCTATGAGCTCCCTCGACATCGTTGTTTTGAGCGACCAAATTATCGCTATTTATTTATATTATTAATCGTTTATCAATATTCCTACCCGTGCGTGTCTCTTCCGGCTAGAAATTGAATTTTTCCTAATCCGAATATCAACGATTTATCACTTTTTTTCTACAAAGGATTATAATAACAATAATAATTAACACGATCATTATTAATCATTTTTTTATAATGGATAATCAATTGAACCAAAAATATTTAAACACAATTTAAATAACAACTAAAACGACTTAATCGAAATAATATTAATGTAAAGTAAAACGATATCGAAATATTTTTGTAGCCTAAAGTATCCAGTGGGATCGTTACGACGTGAACAAAAATGTGAGTAAATGTTTAAATCGCCGAACATCCTTTGACATAGTTAGCTGATCGCGAAAGCCAATAATTGAAAACGGACAAAAATTGCAACTAGCTCGCAGCATGTGGTAAAGCTTCAATTACCGATTCTAATTTCGAGGTACTAGGGCATTTTGCGAACCTGCTTAAAACTTCTATATCAAGGGTAAGCTTGCTGCAATTATCGAATAGAAAATAGAGCGTGTGTGAAGTTTAGGCTCTTCGAGGGGTCGCACACGGTGAACACGTGATGGAGTAAGATGCAAGTGCGGAAGGGCGTTGAGCGCGAGTTGATAATCCTCTCTTATCGTGTTCTCGCTGGATTCGTGTTAAAGAGGGAGTTTAAGGGGATATGAAACTTCCATTCACGGTTTATATGGACGTTCGGAATTTGTGATCCTGTATACTCGAGAGTTGAACGACGGCGGGGGTACGGGGAGACGAAGGTCGAAGGGTTTCGTTGGAACTCCAACAATTTTGGGTCAAGACGATTAGGGGCGACGTTTACCGATGAAGCGAGTGGCTCGTCACGTTCTTAGTACTTCTAGAGACCGTGAGAAGCAAATAGATCGTAGAGGGTTCGTCGATATGGGCTGGGAGATAAGAAACAAATACGTAAACGATAAGTTTGGATAAAAAAAATCTTTCGAAGATTTATTAGATACACTTATACAATACTGACTGTACAATAAGTATTTTGTAGCAATGTTTAAGCTCGCATCGTTGAAACGAAATATTCACGCTTTGCCAAATTTTCTGCTAGCAGAATCTTCAAAAATAGTACGCAAGATCTTTAGGGATCCTCACCAAAGATCTGCAACTCAGGTACGCTTTAAAAATTTATATCGCGTCTGATAAGAATGAAGAAATGAATATGTTGCCGATGCATTTCAACGATGTAGACTTTAACACAGCTAAAAGTTTGTTCATCTCAGGCCCTTGCGGTTAAAACGCTACGCACATTTTTAAATCACGTTACAACACATCGTCCAGCATAATTTCTTCTTTGATGAGAACCGACAGGTCAACGTGGGCATCCGCTTCGTGTTGAATATCACAATTGAACGCGGTCGGAGTTTGAGCCAGACCGTTCCAATCCGACGTTCGTGTTTTTTCGAAAAATGGACTATTCGAACCGTAAATACTATTATTATTATTATTGGTGTCGTTGTTGTTGAAAGATACTCGACTGTTCAAACACTCGGAGTAATCGATAAAATCGGGTATATTGTAGTCGTCCTCGTGATTTTCTTCGCGAGGTGAGCAGGAGCCTTCTTCGTTGAAACAAACGGGATTGAGATGTGTCGCAATTGGAGTGTGAAACTCCAGGGGTACGTCCACGTCCCAATTAGTACGGATGTTATACGAGTAATTATTCTCAACGAGATCGAGATGAGAACTGGACGAATGATTATCAGCGAGCCAACAGAAATCGTCAACGTCGTCACATTGGTCACGCAGGGTTTTATCGTCATTAACGAAATCGGTAAGGGCGACCGAATGATCCATCGCAATTCTGTCGAATTCGCGAATCGCATCGGACAGCAATAGTTCACGCTCGATACGATTGGGCGTTTCGTGATTAATCGATGCACCCACCAAAGGCGATCTCCTAATTCTCAATACTTCTCTGACGTCCTGTTCCTCATCGGCGTAAGAGTTGGTCGACGCGTTGCTGCTGTGACATGGCGTACTAGAGGAAACTTTGCTGATACTCTGATGATTCGCGCGTTTCTCTGTGACGCCGCGGATGTCCTTGAGAACAACGAAAGGCTCGGCAAAACAAATCTCGTCGTATCGATTCTTTTGTAAAATATTGCCGTTCCACGAGTTTCCCTCCACGATCCGTTTGTCGTCGTTATTCGTCATTGTTGCTAATTCGTTTTCGCGTTTGCCAATTCGTTTCAAGTATTTCCTCCTGATGGGCATCCGGGCTATAACCTCGTCACCGATTTTCAGAAGCAACACCTTCGTCTTCGATTTCCTCCTTTTGTGTTTCTTTCTGACGTGCTGTTGCAAGTCTTTGATGCACTTGAAACTTTGGCCACACACCCGACACTTCTCGCCAATTATTGCGACACTGCACTCCTTCAAGGAACCAATGATGCTTCGAGAGCCGAGCGTATCACCGGAAGTATCACTTTTTCTTATCCCTTCACGTTTGTTTGTCGGGTTTGAACGCATACCGAGGCTGTCACCGTTTAAACCACAACTTTTTGTTGCATCGAAATGTCTCGGCGAACGCTGGGTTCGCAAGGGGGACACTTTCCTGGTATCATTGTTATTTTTATCACTTGAAGTTGTGGAGAAACAGTTCGTATCGTTTGCCGTTCTTATCTCCAATCCCATGAATCGAAAAAAATCGATTTTATTTTCGATTCGAGATGATTCGATGCCCTTTAGTGGATCTTCGTTGACGCCGCTGCAATTACCACTCTTATTGCCGTAAAAAGCGGATTGGGAATTTTCCACCAGGGAGGTCTCCGCCATTTTGTGTCTCTCACCAACGATGTCGTTACACACTCGGAGGTCTAGAACTGAATAAGCAAAAGAAGCGTGTCGTCGCGTATACTTCGGCTGATGAGATTCGAAACCCCATGTAATCACAGAATAAAATGATGATTGGATATCGCCTTGTTCTAGCTACGTTACTTAATACTCGAATAGTCGGCCATTTTGTGCACGCGCGGCCATGTAAACTAATCAGCAAACAAGCTACACGCGAAATGGCCGCCCGCGTATTACGTGGTTATAAATCATTCAGGTTCGCTATCACTCATCCTTTACAACATTTCGAGCGAAATTTATTTCCGAGTAGTGATTGTGCTTGTATATTGAATATGTACCACATACATGTACACTGACTGCAACGGCATATCATTACGAAAGAAGCTCTGTATCGCGACCTTTGCTCTTTTTTATATTTAATATCATCGTAATATCAAATACGTGAGACCCATTCGCGTGAACTTGCACTGTAAAAGTTGTACTTTTTATCTCGAAAACGGCCTTGAGAATTTTTATCAAAGAAGTTTCCAGCAGCGTCTTGATTTCGGATGCGGAGAATTTCTTACGAATCTACCGATATCAATTACATTGTTGATCTTTACAGTTTTTTTTACTTAGTGTAGTAGTGTTTCGAAGTAAAGTATCATTTTGAGCAACTTTGTATTCCCTCAGCCTCAGCTTAACTCAATGTCGCCGAGTTCTCAAAGTTCTCGGGTGCAGCGCCATTTATAATCGATCTTATTTCGAAGGAATCGAAACTTATCTATAGTAAGGCGGGCGTTTGCTGGTTCGTTCCAAACTTAGCATACCGCAAAGTGCTCATATTCCACCAGAAGTGCTACATCGTCACCGCATCAGAGGAGTATGAAAACCGGTTGAGGAGGAATGTTGCCAAACCAGTAGAGAGTTTTAATGAAAAGTAGTCAAGTATAGTAAACCGTAACACGGATGAAAAAAAAATCAACGAAAATACAAATCGAGTTCGGCAGCCATTTCTGTCGTGTTCGAAGCAGTGCGTCGGCCATTTTGTTTACAGCCACGCTCGACGCGGCTTGAGATACGCAGCAGGAAAAAAAAAACTTACGATTCAACAGCGAAATATTCGAATAGAATATATCCAAACGGGAGGAACGATTGAAACCGACAAACCGAAAACTGCCTTACTTCATGACTCTTTACATCGCAACGTGCACATCTTAAAATTGCCCGACCTCTGCACGCCAGCCTTAATCCCTAACCAAAAATATATGAAAACGCACACTCGATGATATCCCAAGACGACGCCAACTAGCCATGCCCCACGTGACTTCGAAAATCGTCAACAAACATCACCCATCTTACTAGCATGCAAAAAAAAGACGACCACGAAACAATGCGGAATAGACACATACGACAAACCTACGAAACCTACATTGCGTCGATGAAACGGTGCTTTGGAAATGCGAGGGACGCGTAGAGACGTGTACCGCAGGAGAGCTATACGTGGGGCACTGAAAAAAATTTTTACGTAGTGTATGAACGCGCGCCGACCCGCATCGACCGTTGGATGACTGAACAATAGCCCAGTGTTGGATTCACCGGTCCTTATATACACACGCCGGTTGCCTGTTGCCAGATATGCCTTGTGTTCTCGGTCTTGAAATGTCACCGGTTGCCGGCCTTAGCAACTGGCGCCACCGTCGAGGCCCACAGTAACGCACGAGAAAAAAAAACCGGTCTTCGGGACACGGCTCACGTTACAAATTTGTAGAATTGAAACAAAAACACGGACACACGCACTAACGGCACACGAAAATATGAGGACTCGATAAAAAGATTCTACGGATACGCGCGCTCATCCAAAGTGCTGGAACCGCAACTGACGAGAGTCGACAAAACTTTTCTCAACCCACGCGGACGGTTCGACTTTTGTTTCAAAACAGACGCACACTGGCGTTTGTGGGGGCACACACGGGGGAGTGTGCGCGCACGTGAATACCGAAGATGAACGAATGACCCCGACGAAGCGCGCCGCGCACGGCGAGACTCGACGTGCGGTCAACACCGGAAACTTCCGAGACGCGATAAGAACTGAGAACCCAACCGAAGTGCTACGTAGGCACGAAAATTAATTCTTCGGCGAAGTAATATTATACGATCGCTCGGAATGAAGTATAAGATCGTTCGTATAATATCGAAAGAGCAATTCTTAAATATTTTGATACATTGTACGAGCGTATATTTATTTGATTATGAAAATCAACTTGAGGATATTTACAAATTTTATCCAATGTACAAAAGAATTTAGAGTCTCAACTTTTGATAAATTTGTTTACGGCTATTAATGAGAAACGGTTCTAATTTTTATTAGCCGCCAAACACTCCGACATAGTTTCAATAACACATTACAGATTCAACGAAATGTTCGATAATAATGTATCAGAATGTACGGAAAGTTGCAAGTGGTATTATTCACAAACGTATCTGCGGTCAAAAAATAGTAACTTGCAAGTCGAGGCCGAACCTCTCACGTGACACGAGTTCAACAGTGATAACCAAAAATTGCTAGCAATGTAGACACCAATAAGATTGCGTTTCCTCCATGCTCTCGAAATCGATAACTAAAACGTTTGAACTCGAAAATATTATTCACTTTCGCGATATTTACGAATAAAATTCTTCACAACCATCCCGATACAAATTCCAATAACTTCGCTTTGTTATTGCGAGCCTCGAAGATAGCGTGTCAATAATAGAAGGCTTCGGTTAGTTTCCGATCTTCGTTTTCACCCAACGACATTCATTGTCCAACAACCTCGTCGGATCATTCGTGTTTATGTTTTGGCGACGAAACTCGACACCGGGACTAAGCTGGGGCTGTTCCAGCGGCAACGGACTCGACCGCGTCTATCGAGCGAAAGAAGTCGACTCGGTTTCAGTACGGACTTTCCAAGAATCAATTGCAGGATACGTATCTGTGAAAATTAACAAACACTCGATAACCCTATGTCGCAACGCATCGCGATACCGAGTAGAACCCCATGTGGAAACAAGTCCGCAACGCGTTTGCGCGTTTTTCAAGTTTTCATCTATGCACATTTACATAATAGGCTTGCGGTCGCGCATCGCAAATATATTCCGACTTTCCTCGAGACTAGCCGGGGGTGCCTATTATTAAGCGGGAAAAGTGTTAGTTGCGGGTAGACGTTTATGTATGCACGGGGGGTGATGGAAGGGCGCCGGAAGAGGGGGAGGGGGGAGGCGGGGTTCTCTCTCGAAGGGAAACAATGGCAATTCCAGAGCCCTCAGGTATACCGAATAGAAAGAGAAACGGAAGAATGGTCGATATCCTTTAGCTTCTAGCGATATCTATTTTTACACCCGACGCACTTGCACGCGTTCACCCATCTTTCCGCTTCTCGATACCCGTGTGCGCCCTCGACCTCGTACATGCAAATTCCCTTTCGAGCAATCGAAAACTCAGTTACGCGGATATTGTCTTGGTTATTTCCCTCGCGACCGCAAAAGGAAACCGTTTTTTATTCTTCGCTCGAACGCTCACGCGTTCCAAAGGACAGAAGACGAATATAGATGTTTGCGTGTGTAGTGCTTCCCTCGTGATCGTCCCGTTTGCATGCATACGATTCGCTGTACTCGTTGTATGCCCGCGTTCTTTTGCGACAGTTTTCATTTGAGAACTCGAAAACAGAAAAATATTTTTACTTTGTATCACTATTTTTAAGGTTTGGGTCAGCGGGTACAGAAGCAAGTCCAAATTTAGGGTTATGTCGATAGATTCATTTTGAAGGAGGCGGGTGTTGATTAATCATTTCAACATTTATTTTTATGTACATCAGCGAAGATTTTTTTAGTTCTCCGTACGTCAATAAAATTGACAAAAATATCAATAATTAAAGTGATTTTATTTGACTATTACTATTTTTTATCGAATATTACACGCGTAACACAATTTTGTTGACGTACATACAAACAAATAAACTTGTATTTTATAACTTTATTTATAACTGTTCTAAACAAGGTGTCGAGTTACAATCTCGTCTCGACTTCATTTTTCGTCTTCGTAGTTTAATAAACAATTTTTTTTTTTTTTGTTTGACAAATATACTTTTGTAAAAAAACGTGTACACATTTTATCTGGCAGTTGTATCGTTTTAAGCGTAAGTTTATCTCCAATTTACGATTCTTGGATTACATTTTATACCGTCTTCAATTCGTGTTGGACCGGGCAATTTTTGCAGAGTTTCCCGAAAGCCCAACATATTGAATATTAAAATTCCGTGTCTTCCCAAAGACTTAACTGTCAAGCACGCGCGTCGAGACGTCGCACGACGTTTCCAGTTGACTTGTGTGATTCGTGCTATTCCCTTCGCTATAATGCTGATATGAATTTTCCGTTGCAACAATATCAGTCATGAAAACGAATCATTTCTCCTAAGAGGATTCTATAATAACGTTAACATTGTTTTGCACAACTGCATAATACGCGAATTATCCTTGACTAACCTAAAAATAATATTATTTGTTTGCAATCGATCTTATCATTATTTACAATTGATCTACGGAAAAATACGACAAAACCATCGTTCGAAAGTAACGTATAATTATTGTCAAGGATAACGAGAAGTTTTGTCTATAAGTAAAAAATAAACAATGCTTTTAAAGACAATCTGAACGTGTTTTGTTGTACGGGTCGTATCGGCCACGTGTTTATGCAAAACCACGTACCCGCGATGTTCACTAACGATTCTCTTGCTGGTTCAAATTTTTGCGCATGCGCGCGGGTGTTTTCTTTTTCAGACTCGCATCGTGCGTGGCCATTCGGTCTCGGAGCGCGGGGCCGTCATGCCGTTTGTATACACTCAACTGCCACGGGTTTTTTCCCTATCGAAGTAACAATGACGTCCATCAAGGATGCGATGTAAGCCTCGATTCCATCTCATCTCTTACCTATCGCAGAACCGATTATTTTTCATTTCACTCTTTTCTTATTTCGCGACAATTACGTTGTCCACGTTCGTTTGTGGTATAAAATGTTTGATCAGCGAAAAAAGCTGCGGTTACGGCTCGGCGTTGCTAGACCGGCACATATGTTTTCACAGTATATATTTCCATATGAAAGCGAAAGAGAATACTATTTTCGGTGCCTCAAAGTAATAATGTTGCCGCGTTGAAATGTTTATTCTCCCGTCGATCGAAGGAAACTCAAATATTTCGCGATACGCCCATAACGTAATTTTTATATCTTATCCGAATCTGAAAGTTAGTCAAGTGACGAAGAAAACGCTTAATATGATGTCAAAAATTCCATAAAGAATCACCGTTTCGCACACAACTTAAATTTTGTATCAGTAAACCATTCAGGCATTACGTAAACACTCTGCGCGTGTGGACGTAGCCACACAACGTTAGTCTAGCGGGCGCGGCGATCGCGGCTACGCAACGAGTCGGGCGAATGTTTGTCGCGATGTTTAATGTAAACTAAAACGCGATATATCGACGGCAAACAAAATAGTGGAACAAGTACGACATAAATATTAATTTCCCAAACCAAAAAACAATCACAAAAATACAATAACGGTCGAAATTGGGACGGTTTCAAAAGGAGAAACGGAATAAATAAGAATTTAGAGGTTATGAATTACGAGAAGTTGGGTAATAGTATCGTGAATAGCAACGAATTGGTGAATAATTTAATTGATAACAAAGGTTTTTGGATGTTCAAACGATGCATCTATTCATTAATACATTTCGATCTACCAAACTAAATAAATATATATAAATATATACACGCACACACATATCGAAACTTCTTATAACGATTCAACTTATAACGACGTATAGAATTATAACTGATTTCAACTGTAAATATATCGCTTACAGGGTAAAGTAAACTGTCAATATTACGTTTATTACCGCGGCTTTTATTGCAGACGTTATTATAGACGGGTTCGACCGTATATATACATTTCTGACGATAAACGAGCCGAACAATCGCAGCGTTGCCAAATCGTCGGCTCTAGTATGCTGCAGTCTTTTACGTGACCGTAGAATAACGAGTCATTGCACACTTTAAATCGCTATATCTCTGAAACTATACAGTCAAATGCTCGTTTTTTACACACTTTTTCATACGTTCTTCTGTAATTGAGAATTTAAAAAAAAAAGTGTAAAAAATTGCATCTTGTGAACGGTGAAATTGTCCGCTGCTTTCTGAAAAAAGCTTCGCCCTTATAACTGTGCGATCTTGGATTACCGATACGTCGAGTACGAAACTGCAAAGGCTTTTGAATTTTTGTTTGTTATGTAATCACCCAATAGTGTCCGGGTCGTCTCCAAAACAAAAAAAGAATTTATGAAACAACGCTTTGGCGAGACTACTTTGGAGAAATACATTTCATTTGACTGATGGAAAACGTGGCTTCCGATTACCATGCTTTTTTTTCCACTCTCAAAGCATCTCGTAGACTCTTTGTTCGTGATTTTTTTTTTTTTTCGTTTTGATCGCTGGTTTCTCTTTGAATTTGAATATCGATTGTCCCTTTTTCCGTGTTTGCAATTAACTGTGCAACGGAATGCTTATCAGAGCAAGTCCTGCGCCAGACACTGAGCTATGTTTCCCGTTAAAAATTCATCGGAATCGATTCAGTATGAGTCGAGTTGTAAGCTGGCGATTTTACAGTCAGACCGCAGAGACAGTCCTGAAAACTCGATAATTGAAGACAAAGCGGTCGTGCGGATTTGCCGCATTTACTGTTTTCAATATTGCACTCACTCATTGACTCACTGACTCACTCACTCGCTGAATAACATTTCCTATTTTTGAAAATCGTTTTTTTTCATACTGACATACATTTGAAAAATATTCTTCTTATAGTATACTGTGTAAATGCAGTGGGTAATTAAAATAATAAATGAAACAATTTGTTGAGGTTAAGCGATGCGCAACATGTGCACAGAAATGTTCGTAACCTCATTTATGAAGCGGCCTCTAATGCATTCTGATTAAACGTCTAGAAAAACTGCAGGAGTTGAACGAAACAAACAAGATCCAAGTTAATGTTGATTTAATAATAATCTTTATATAATAATCTAGGACACATCTGAAACATTTTCATTCTTTGCATCATATTTTCTATCGAATGTTTCGATAAAGTACAACACAATTTACCAACGTTTATCAGGTACATCGATACACCAATTTATTCTATTTATTCCGAAGTATTTTGGAATTTATTAAGCTTCTGGTTCATCGTATTTCTTTGCCGAATCGTGTCTAGAGTTGATCCGGGAAGAATTTTTATGAATTTTGAATTCACTTTACATCGGTAGTTCATATCCATTAATAATTAGATGTTGCCATCAATGATAGTAATTAGATTATATTATTAATAAATATAAATATACTTTTGTTGATTCACATTAATTTTTATCTTTCCTATTAATTTATAGAAACTTGCAATTAATACTTCATATATAAAATTATGAAAATAAATTCGCTGCCGTATTTTATTTCATAATCTAATCCAATCTAAGCCCACTTTTTTCAATGCTCATAGTATTTGATATGTAACGCAGGATTTTTGTGATTTTTTTCCGATTTTTAAATTTGCACATTAATTCTTTCTTTGTAAAAAATATCGCGAAGTCAAATCGTTCCGAAAAAATCTGAAAAAATTCTCGAGTGCCTTTCACGGATAATACAATAACATAAAAATATCGCGGGTCAAATCGGAGAGGTGTCAAACCCATGTCGAACCGGCATGGAATGCCCCGTATTTATTAGATGAGGTAAAAAGAAATCTATTATTTTCTGGAGTGAACCAATGATAAAACTGTCGCAGAAGTTCGTTTAGTACGAAATCTCGTCTTCCTAACGCCATCTAGTGTAACCAGTTCGGACTGATACAACGCGAAATAAAGATAGCTAAAGCCATGTATTGAAAAAAACGATGGATTTCTATTTACTACACTTAACAGTATTGTGGGCATATATCTATATATTTGATAGCTTACAGAATGTAATGTTGATAATTTTTTTGTAATATAAATGATCCTCCATTTTGAACACACACACATATATATATATATATACAGTACATTTTCTAGTTATATTTTTTATAAAGTTGTATTTAAATGTACAATGCGAAAAGTTCCAATTAAAAAATCGTTAAACGAATAAATCGCGGATAAAAGAGACAATGGTTAGATATCAAATTTAGCACATTAGAGAACATCACGGTCCTGTGGCGCAACGGATAACGCGTCTGACTACGGATCAGAAGATTCCAGGTTCGAATCCTGGCAGGATCGGAATTTTTTTTTGTTTTATTTCCGGTGTATCGAGAGGCCACGGGTAAAGATAGTATTTTATTACCTTTCCGAGGTTAATTTTAACGTCGTACCTGGAACTTCGCGAGTCATGATTCATGCGTCATATTCGCATATAAATCGTAGATGACTCATGAAAGATCCGGGTATTCGTAACGTTGCCGAGACGTTTAATGAATTTTTGTGTATTCGGTTGGATTTTCGGTTCGCCGCGTAGGTCTTGCGATACATACCTAATTTGTTGTGCTATAAAAAAAAAAACATACGAAATTTTCGAATTTCCATTTTTCGCAAATGAACATGAATATTTGAGAGCGTACGAATTGTGTGTTTTCATTGATGGTTTGGTGGGGTTATCTATGGGGGAATGAAATAAAAGTTGAAACGAAAGTTTTCCGAAACTTTTGCTCGGAAAGTTTAACGCAGGAGGGTTTCAACCTCAGTCGCGGCGGGAGCTGAGAACTTCGTGTGTTTCTTCTCGTTTTATGACGTTAGTGCACTTTTACGATAAAGCCCGGGCGTATTATATACATATCACTCGTCTCCAGTTTACTCGTGCATTATTAAAGCTGCGCGGTTTTCTTTTTTTCGTTCTAACATTATGTGACATGGTTTCAGAGGTCGTCGAACCTCCTGCCGAGTCTTCATCGTCGTAGGGAGCCTCGTACTAACCTACGTACACGTGACATGCGCTCGTAAGTAAATTTCCGAGTTTCATGTCCGTAAGGACCAAGCGGATATCGAGCGGATTCATCAACCGAGATAATAAAATTCTTCAAGTTACTTTCATCGCTTTAATCGACGACGAGAAGACTGACGCTAAAACCCAAAAAAATTCATTCGTATCGCGTTAAATATCAGCAACTTTTTTTTTCTCCGCGTTTTTCATCGCTGTGCACTGTTATGCTTGCACGTTTTAACGAGTGGGCGAAAACTGATTGACGATCGAATCATAAATTTCGGATCTTCGAATATTTTTTTTGGATCTATCTCTGAATATATTTTTCGGATTAGCTATTGAAGCTCTTCATATCGAAAGATTGAAAATTAAGGTTTCAATTTTGATGTTACATGTTTATCATTAATTTTGATACACGATTGGAAAATAACATAGTGACGTAACAATACCATGTACGGGACAAATCTTGTCTACGGTCATTTGTTGGAACGTACATTTTAGTATTAAAACCGTTTGCAAACGATAAGTCGTACTTGCCGCGTAACGTCATGGTGGAAAGATAGTTGCTGTAGTGTATTAATCGAACAGTATTTAAAAAATTACCAGATTAGATTTCATCTTGTCTGGATGATAACGCATAACGAGTCGTTTCGTATACAGTTTGAACTTTAATACGGGACACCGAGTAAAGATGTCCATCGAAATGCAATCTCTGTTTCTGCAATCGAAGTTGCGCAATGGGCACAGCGCAATTGACCTTGAGGCTAGCGAGGCTGTCATTGGTGTAGATCCGATCTCAGTACGGACCGCGCTTTCTTCACCATAGTATAACGTTTTCCGTACGACTGTAGTACAGTCATAGAAATTTAGTGTGCTCTGGTCAAATTCCACCAAATTGATTATTCGACCCAGTTTCAACACTTTTGAGTTGCGTCGTGTGATCTTGGTTTTAGTTTGCTTGACTCTCTTCATCAATTGATTCGGTATCGTAGCTCTGCTAATGCGATTCCAATATTCAACCGGAATTTAAGACAACCTGGCCTATTGGCCAGCACATTAGGATCTCCAGATGTTTTTTTTTTCTTTTGAGCATTAATTAGTAGTCTGCGACCATTTCCGTGTACGAACGTAATGCACAAACAGTAATAAAAGCAGGGCTCTCTCGTGCGTACTCGATTAGGGACAATCCGTCGCGGGTACGTACGGATATTTATGCGATTCAGCGAGTCCACACTGTCCTCAAAACTCGAGTTTCTTAAATGCATCGTACGCATTACTCCCCCAGATAATCATTAGCGAACGTTTCACGAGATATCTTGACGAACGAGCTATCCAAACTGCTGAATCGGACTTTGATGCCCCTTCTTTTGTTCTCTCGTCAGAATATATTATCCGTGAAAATTCGGAGCTTGTTGTCCCACCGATACCGTGCAGTGGCTATAAACCGGGCGAGGATGACCTTGAAACTTTCGATCTCATTAGACGCTACAAACTCGACCTGACGCAGTCTCAACATCCAGGTGTGACGCGAGTTAGAGGCTCGAATCGACTGCAAACAGCTTACAGGGTTAACAAAGAGGCTGATCTCACACTTCCGACGAGGTAACGTCAATCCGAAGGTCACAATTTAAGAATTCAATCATCCAAGTAAATCCATTGTCGAAACGAAAAAATGGAAAAACTTGAGTGACCGATTCATTGAAGAAAATCGTTTATTCCATCAGACTGAAGATTCGGATACGTGTCTTTTCCTACGTTGCAGGAGTATTTTTCCCGGTGGTTTACCCCAAGAGTTTAGCTTCATTTGTACCCTGAAAACTCGCAAAGTACCCAAAAATTCGTGGAGTGTTCTTCGAATAACCGACGCGGCGAAAAGACTAGAATTTGCGGTTATTCTCAACCCCCAAAATCAAACGTTGGACTTGATGATCGCCGAGGACAAGGGAAACTTGCAGACTGTCTCGTTTCCAGCTACCCGAGTGAGTTGTCTGGTCATTAATTTACCGACGAAAAACGTATGACCAAATAGCTGCGAAACAATTCTACAAAATGAAACATTGAAGACATATTTTCTTCGCCATGAAAACACGTCTGTCATCGCGAAGCATCGTCGGCTGTCATTACGAAGATACTCTTGTTTGGAAAGGCTGATATAGGTTTGAACCAATAAGAAACAGAAATCCCGTCTTGGCAGGTTTTCGACAAACAGTGGCACAAGATTCACTTTGGTGTCTTCAAAGAAAAGGTGATGTTGCACGTGGACTGCGAGCTGGTAGGGAATATGCAGCTAAAACCGTGCGGACCAGTGGCCATTGGAGGCGAGACCTCGGTGTCGAAGTTACTCGGTTCGCAGACGACAGTCCCAGTAAGACTCTCTCAACGCGACGTGTGCTTTGCCTCTTAATTTATTTACGACGGAACTGCTCTGCTTTTTCAATTGTCTAATTGTCCATTCCGTGAACGCCGAACATTAATATCTGCCTCTCCCTACTTTTGTATCCCCAATAAACGCTGGATAGATCGATGTATGTAAACTACGAATCTAACATGTACGCTAGGTCACAGATGCCCATCCAGATTCCTGAATGCGCAGTTTGTGGTGCACGATATACCCGCTCTCTCCGGCTATTGCACATTGCGGTATGAATTCCACGTTTCGACACATATCTCGGATTTGCAGATGGTTTCTCCGAGATAGCTTTGTACGCGCTCCGTCGCAATTAAAGAACACTTAATTAATAAAACGTCCGCGATACTGTAGGAAAGCGCATGACGCCAGAATTCTGCAAAAATGGAAAACATCGCGTAAAGTATTTATCGGGAGTGATGGGGGGTATAGTCTTACAAAAAGTTTGAGAACGTAACGGGATGATTAATTATGCCGGTAGATCGATGTGCAATGGATGGTTTTCAATTGCGATCCGACCAGGCCCCAAAGAGAAACCTGCGACGAGCTTCCGGTGAGGGGAATTGACTTACCTTTTGATTATTCAATTGATTGCACGTTTATAGTATTTGCACAACTGTATGGGTACGTTGTTGATCCAATGTCCGGTAGATTACGACCAGTAAATCATTGCACTCTGAAAAGACAGTAAGCTGCAACATCACGTGTCCTCAAGGTCCGCCTGGTCTCAATGGAACGATGGTTGGTTGTTTCGATTTCTCTAAGATGCCTGCTTAAACATTTATCATGATATTCAATTAGTAATTATGGGCGGATCGGGTGATGATGACTGTTGGGTCTATTGAACGTGTAGGGACCGATCGGTCAGCCTGGAACTCCTGGAGTGCCTGGACCGCAAGGTCCGCAAGGTCCAGAGGGAAAGACCGTGCGTGAGAATGAATAAGAAGCCATAAGCTCTGTTCGTAATTTGCAGCGAATAATAGCCAATTGATCACTCGACCCGTAGGGCCTTCATGGTTTTCCCGGCTCCAGAGGTCTACCTGGTTTATCGGGGCCAGTTGGACCCTCGGGCAACAAAGGCGAAAAGGCAAGTCATTATCCGTAAGCACTACTCGATATGAATGTAATCATCGGTACATTAGTGAATCATGGGATCGTCGAGCAGGGTGCAATGGGGTTTCCCGGTCTGAGGGGGGAGAGGGGAGAAGTTGGTCCTCGGGGTTTTCCCGGGACGGCGGTCAACGGAACTGGGCAGCGAGGACTGCCCGGCCGAGATGGAGTTCCTGGACGGAACGGCCCCAAAGGTGAAAAGGGTGAAATGGGTATTGCTGGTTTGAGAGGACCTCCTGGAATGACTTCTGCAGCATTAGGCTCCAGAGGTGAACCCGGAACTAAAGGTAAGGAATCTCTCTTTGTTCCATCAAAATCTCTAATAGTTCGTTGAACGAAAAACAGCTCGTAGGATCCGCCATTATAATACAAACTGCCTTCTCTCAGTCTTTTTTAACTGACTCCGATCATGGAATGACTTACGAGTCGATAAATGTAAAAATAATATCATTTTTCGTCGGCAAGTGGAATATGACGTGGCATCCACGTCTGTACGTTGGGGTACGTAGCGTCGATCAGGCTAGCGTGATACGAGAACGAAATTGACGTTGACCCAGATGCGACGATTTGCAGTGATTGCGAATCAATTTATGATGCTCTTGATTATGGCTCGGTATGGAGAATAACGAGTCTTTGCTGGGACATCGATTGTAACGGTTGGATCGTCGATTGGGAATAACGTCCTCTTTATTTTTATGACAACTGACCATCGTAATCTATGCTTCAACTTTCGAGCGTATACCCGTGGATTATACATTGTGTACATCATAAACGGACACTTTTAGGGGATCGCGGTGATCCCGGTCCGTACGGTGTTACTGGTCCAGAGGGACCACGCGGTCTTCCAGGTTCTCAAGGACCAAAGGGTGATGCTGGGACTCCAGGACTATTGGGTTTGCAAGGGCCCAGGGGCTTTCCAGGCGAGCCTGGACCAATGGGCCCTCCTGGTGATCCAGGGACGAAGGGAGAACCTGGGCGGGATGGTAATGATTGTTTGTTTGACCGTTTGTCGACATCAGTACACGAAAACGCAACATCCGGTTGACAAACTTGCTTAGGCCAGCCGGGATCAGTTACGAAACTGGAGCGTATCGGAAAAGATGGAACCCCAGGTGTTCCCGGATCTAAAGGGGAGCCTGGTTTACCAGGTAGCCAGGGTTTACCTGGAATACCCGGCAAGACTGGCCTTCCAGGCTTGATAGGACCCCAAGTATGAATACATTAAATGAACGTCGGCCATTTTTAATTTCCTTTGCCGTCAAGCATTGGGTTTCGTTCAATGTGATCTAACGCGATAGGGTTCTCCTGGAGTACGAGGACCCGCTGGACCTCCGGGTCCTCAAGGATTCGTTGGGGAATCTGGTGGACCAGGACCAATAGGCAAAACCGGGGAGAAGGGGGAGTCTGGGAGACGGGGAGATCCAGGAGCTGTTGGACCTCGCGGTCTACCTGGAAATATGGTAAAATTATAGAAATCAATACTAACTGTTACTTCCAGGTTACCGATAACCATACAATAATAATTATCGAAAATATATCGAATTACATCGTCCCGGAGTTTTTATTAAAAATAATTCGCCATATGGCGGGACAAGAGTTGTCAGTTAAATTGAACTTTTTCTTCTTGCCGTCAGCTGGCCTGATGACCGAAACCGAAAGGCTCATTTGTGCTTGCTCCGATGGAATTGTCAACAGTCGTAACTGCGTTATAAGTTAACCACTGCTGAATATAATGTGTCCTATGTGTAAAGAGGTGTTCAAGACATTAAGGGAGGGGAGGGGGAGGGAGTATCTTCTGCGACTGTGATAATCATGCAGCTCGGTTGATTAGTAATATCACTGATCAGTGAGTTTACTAATCAACCGAGTAAACTCGGTTTTTCGTAAACTAAAATCGTTTTGCTTGTTTTATTAATGGTTTCATGTGCAAAAACTTTAAACGTATTTTTTTTCGAAACGTTTTTTTTGACATTGGTGATTTCGGGAAAATGACCGAACCAATCGATCTAAAATTTTTCCTCCTTGTTAAAAATATAAACCGAACGACAAACGTTCAAAAACGAAATGGATTTGAAGGTAAATTTTGGCGGCAAGACGATATACATCATTGATTTTTTGATCCCGAAATGGTCCAACGTATTGTGAAAGAAAAAGAAGAAACGGCTCGAGTGTCAAATGCTCTTGGACGAATAGCGTCGTCTGCACTGAGACTCCAATGTGCCGTCCCCTATCGTTTTCATTTTCAAGCGCGTTCCGGGTTCGGGAAAGGGAGTGAAGTAGTTTTTTATGTAGGATCTAACCGGTATTCCGGTACGCAAACCTAGTGTCCTGATGCATGCAAGTCGAATGCAGAAGTCTGTTATCGATTGTATTCATTCGTTTACTCAGGCAGTATGATTATGGACTGCGATAGTCGGTCACCTGCTTGTTTGACGAAGCGAGTATCGTAGAACGATCCTTGTGTTCACAAGCTGGGGAAGGGGGTTGCACGGTGCAATAAAAACAACCTATATAATTTGTATGAATTATATTGCCAATATTACCAATATAAATGACATAAAATTACATAAATCATATTAAATACATCAATTATTAAATTACTAAAATTACATTGAATTATTAATTTACATTAAATTATTAAATTATAAAAATTACATTGAATTATTAATTTACATTAAATGATTAAATTACTAAAATTACATTGAATTATTAATTTACATTAAATTATTAAATTATAAAAATTACATTGAATCATTAATTTACATTAAATTATTAAATTACTAAAATTACATTGAATTACAGGAATTACCAATATAAATAACAATAAATTACATAAAAATGAGTTCAAAAAGACATGCGTCAGAATTCGAATTTAAAGAACCTCAAATAATTTGGGAAACGAGCTTCAACTGGGACATTCGTTGCGCAGGGGTTTCCAGGTGTGCCAGGTCCCCCAGGAGCTCCTGGGATTCCCGGACCTGAAGGCAGGGCCGGGCCACCAGGACCACCAGGAACATCATGTGCATGCGATATTCTCAGCACGAACAGTATCTCGTATGAGAACATCGGTAGTCCAGGAGCCAATGGACCACGCGGAGAACCGGGAGCCCCGGGAATCGTAATTTTTCCGTTATCGGGTCTTCCTATTCTTTTTTTTTTATCTATTCGAGAGTCCTGGATGGTCCTCGAAACCGTATTTTCAGTTTTTACAGTAGCGAATCCCGTCACTTATAGCCAGGCGAACGGGGTGCTGCCGGGGAAAGAGGCCCCGAAGGTCAGCACGGACAACCCGGGATTCCTGGAAAGGACGGAGCCCCCGGATTACCCGGAGCACCAGGTCCCAGAGGTCAACCTGGAATGCCCGGACTTCAGGGCGCTCCGGGAAAAAGTATAACCGACGCGGAAATTAGAGACATTTGTACGAGTATCCTCAGAGGTGAGTCTCTCCCCGTAGATAATTGTTTAATTTTTTTTTTGCAGTGTCCATTTTTATTCCACATTCGTTGTAACCGACAGATTTGAAAAAAGGTTTTTACCGGAATGGTTTGGTGATGAGAAAAGTGAGGGGGGAGAGGGGAGGGTGAAAAATATCGTCATCGAGATCTCCTGATACTTAAGCACACGCGAGACACTCACTATTGCGGAGAGGGTAGTTTAAACCTTTTTTTAAGATTCTCTCAGGCCTTCCATCGGACCTTCATCAACTGGAAAGTCACTGTGATCTTTCACAGGTATCGCGCATTGCACAGCTCAACTTATATGTTGTCCGAACAACCGGAGGAAATCAATTTTCGTTGATTTTATACATTGCTAGATCGAATGTTTTTTTTTTTTATTAAAAACTTTTATTTTTAATCAAAAAGACATTCGAATGTTAAATAAAAAAACAAACGAATTTGAAAAAACAAGAAAAAAAACGAAGCAGAAGAAAGAAACGAATGTTTTTTTTTTTAATTAAAAACTTTTGTTTTTAATTGAAAAGACATTCGAATGTTAAATAAAAAACAAACGAATTTGAAAAAAAACAAAAACAAGCGAAGTAGAAGAAACAAACGAATGTTTTTTTTTTATTAAGAATGTTTTTTTTTAATAAAAAGAAACAAACGAATGTTTTTTTTAATGAAAAGAAACAAACGAATGTTTTTTTTATTAAGAATGTTTTTTTTAATTAAAGAAAACAAAAGAATGTTTTTTTAATTAAGAATGTTTTCTTTTCATTAAAAAAAAAAACAAACGAATGTTTTTTTTAACTAAAAACACACGTGCCTCTATGAACACATAGAACAAATGACGGAAATGGCAGCACTAATGCGTGGTCACCCTGGCCCACCGGGTAGAGGCCGTCCGGGTCGACAGGGATCACCAGGTCCCCAAGGTCGTCCAGGTGATTTTTCACTCCCGAACCCTCCAAGAATCATCACGAATATCCCCATATGCTCGAATTGATAAAAACAAGTGTTTATTCATAAATATGTAACACAGATACACATTCATGTTTCATGTTTGTCAAAACTACAAATTAATAACTTGCTTATTTTTTTAATGGTGATTTTTTCATTTATGTAAATACGGAAAAAATGTTTACAATAAAACAGAACAATTGTTTCATTACTTCAAGCAATAAAAATTAAATAACGAATTGAAACGATTGATTTATTAAGATAGATATTTATCGATTGCTAAATAATTTGATTTGTGAATGTACTTAATAAACTAATCACTTTATTGACTCAATCTACTAATTTCGTACACGCAACGTCAATTCGTTTATTACTAAATTATCGACTCGGATTAAAGTATTTATAAATGCATCAATTGAAGATTGATTGAGACTTATTGACAAATTCAAATATTATCCGTGCCATCATAATTAAATTAATCGTACACCCGAAAAATAGGTAAAATTAATTTGTAGATTTAGCATATCAGCACACGTACACCCAAGACGCGAGTAAACATTTATTTTTCACACTTTGAATATTCCCATAATTTTTCGATTATCTTCAAAGCATTGATCGCCGAATGAAAAATTAATCGTGCTCGAAAGTAAGCTGCGAATAAATAATATTCGACAAAAATCGTTATTTTTTCTTCGAAGTGTTAACAGAAAGCAAAGTGAAAAAATATTTGGTTACCCACTGTGTACATAACTCTGAGCCGTAATACACGTTCCACGATTTTTTACCATCATCGTAATGTACTCGTGCGTACACGTATTGTACTCAATTTATTTATGTCATTTAATACCTTACCGGATGATTGGAGCTCGTTTTCATCCATTAAATATAATTTTCACGATAGTAATAATCAATCAAATAATAATAATAATAATAATAATAATAATCATGCTTAAGAAGTAGAAATTCCAAAGGCTGCGCTCCAATGTAGATATCACGAGTACCTGCTGCATGTGTCACAGAGAGGCTGAGTGAACTAACAGTGGGTCTACGAGGAAGTACCGGGTTGCCGGGTCTCACCCGACATGGCCATCCCGGTCGGGTTGGAATCCGCGGCATCCCAGGTATCGAAGTTTTCAAAAAAAATCGATCGAATCGTAACAGAACGAAACCCTTTTATGCTTCGTTTACTCGGTCGATAACTCGAAACTAACGCGCTCTACTAACTCGAGAACCCTTATTCCACTGCTTTGTTTTCGTTTTTCCATACGTTTTTAGACTTGTGGATGAGCATTAAATGGTAGCTTCTTCAGGGGATCCGGGACCACCGGGTCTACCCGGAGAACGAGGCTTCGTTGGGCTGCCAGGGCCTCAAGGACCGGCTGGACCAATGGGCCCTGCGGGTGAACGCGGCGATAAGGGTGATCGTGGGCCGGAAGGCGTTGGCATCGAAGGACCTCCAGGACCTAGAGGATTACCCGGTAACTCAATAAAAAAAACTGCCGGTTATACTTTCGAGAAGTGAAAACCGAAATACGATCTGAATTTTGACATGTACGGTTTTTTATTTTACGTGATTCGTTCACAGGATTTTTTAAAAGTGTGATTTTTGATGATTTTTGAGAGATGGATTTGGGTTTAGGGTTGATTGTTTGGGTTTCGGTTTCGTTTTGTTTATTTATTTTTAGATTTATTTAGATTTATTTGGGTTTGGGTTTCGTTTTGTTTATTTATTTTTCGATTTATTTAGACTTATTTGGGTTTGAGATTTTTTGTTTGGGTTTGGTTTTGGCATCGAAGGACCTCCAGGTTTCGCTTGGTTGATTGTGGATCTGATTTTCTTTGTTGGTATGACATCGCTTCCGACACTCCCCCCGATTTAAACTAACGACGAGGTAAATAAAAGTGTGGAAATCTTTGTACAGGAGTTCCCGGAGTTGACGGAGTTGGCTTGCCCGGACCTCAAGGAGATCGCGGAGAGCTAGGACGACAAGGTCAAAAAATAATTACAAATAAATAAAATTCATGCGAAATAACGTCGGGATATTATATTGAACTTGCAATATGTCACATTTTATCCGTCAGGATTTCCGGGTATGAGAGGCGCCCCCGGTGCTCAAGGGCCACCAGGATTTTGCGAATTCTGCAATTATCCTGGTAGCAATTATCTTCAATACAGTCCTGGCAACGACAAGGGATAAATCAACGAAAATATCGATCCACGGTATATTTATTTTTAGAATATCGATCGATATTTTTAAAGAAGATTGAGATTATTATAGATTTATAAAATTCGAAAAAAGTAGGCAAAATTCCCTTTATTTTATAAAAGTCGCTATATACCCTGCCTTAAATTGTAACCCCTTAATTGCATTTGTATTCGTATATCTACGCGAAAATATAACTGCCGTTGAAATGATGGATTAATGACAGATAAGAAATGTTGTCATAAAGATACTTATATGAATATACACGAATATTTATAAATAAACAAATTTATTGATAATCTCTGAAAAACCACGTGAAATTGATAATATTTGATAAAATTAGCCTTTCAGTTCTATGAGTGAACGAGTAGTACCGACTTCCACATCCGGAAATGAAGAAAACATAAAAACCGAGGTACGCCCAACTTCGTGTACGATTGCGATAAACTCGATTATGAAATGTCACCACGTTAATAACGTTGCCATTGAAACAATCCCTACATTTTCCGGATGGATTTGGCCTTTTTTCCCTGTCGACATTTTCAGAGGTCACGTAACAATCAATAAAACTGTGAACCTTGTCGAGGTCCATTATTCCGCGATTTTTCGCGCAGCGGTGGCGTACTGAAGTACGAAGAGCCGCGCGAAGAGGATTATATAGATATATATATATATATATATACACATATATAGAAGCAATACAAACAACCGAGTTGACAGGTCGCTTTAATACTCTTGTCAATCGCATTGTTGTTTATTGCTCTTTGAATCATCACTCCATAAACATTTTTATTAAATCATAAATGTTTTACTGATAAAACGTATCAACGCATCTATCCCCAGTCGCAAAACAGTCGTTCGAAAATTCCGCCTCTGTGTCCCGCCGCGTCAGTCGCGCTTGCGCCTTCGTGTTCGTGTTCCACGTTTCCCGGAGGACGTTTCGATTCCACTCGTTCCTCGTAGCGCGAGGGCGCCACCGATCGCCGGAACGAACCGCGACGAAAAAATCAGTGATGGCCGCGGCTCTCAAGATGCATGGTTCATCGAGGTTCCTCGCAATGTGTTTATTCTGAAGTTTCTTCGTCTTTCGCGTATTAACGTGATAAATTCAGGAACAGAGTTCGACCCCGTCGAAGCCAGGTAGGATTTACAGTTTCACGTGTGCTTATCGCGCTTTCCCGTATCGCGTATCATCACGAGTGTGCACAAGTGTCAGGGTACGGGAAAACCGAGAGAAGAGCGAAAGGAAAAAAAAACGCGCAAAAGGGCACATCGCGCGCCTGATACGAGTCGCACTTGACAGCTCGACGTGTGTGTTTCTCCGTCAGTTCCATCGTCGTTCTCGAGTGTGCTCGCGTACAAGAGCTCCCAAAAATAATCGAGTGCTACCCCCGACCGGCGTTCCTTTTTAAAACAACTAATGTTAACGACAATTTAAGGTCGTGTTAAAAGCGTTCTTTTTTTATTTTGCGATCCCGATAACGACGAGTTATTCCGTGACTTCGTCAGTCATTTTTATATGGAAATTAGAAATTTTCATTCCTGCGACAATCGCATACCGGAAGATTGCTCGCCGCTTACCGGCAGAGCAGGTTAGGTCCGAAAATCTTCGCTCTGACGCGTGAGAAATACCCCTCCAGCTAAATTCCGATACGTATATCGGGTTTTAGCTGACCCGCGGTAAAACCCCACTTTTATTTGTTTACGCGTAAACTTGGCAGCTCCCAACGCGATGAAACGTTTCCAAACATAATTTTTTTATCCCTCCAATATTTCACGGAAAGAAATTCGTCCAAAATACCTCTCGAACTTTTTCGAACGATGAATTTCATAAATTCAACTTTTTTTTCTCCAATCATCGAGAATCGATGAAATTTAGTTTAAAAAATACCTGAATATTCCGAAACAAACGTGAAAGAAGAAAATTAAACGTTGAAACGTAAATTCGGCAAAACTGACACATAGTTTTTTCAACGTACGTCAATCTTTTCGCTACTTTTCCCGCCATTTTTTTCACCGCTCCTGCAACGGTGAAAAATAAAAATAATAAAAGTGAATTCAACGCCGGGGAAAGATTTTTCACCGCGAATAATTTTTCACAACTTTAAGCGTAGATAAAAAGTACGAACGACGATTTCATTGGATCACCATTGGACATGAATTATTAAAGTGAACAAACTAAGTAATAATCAAATACCGATCGAATAATGAATAACGCAGTAGTGAATAAATTACGAGACGATCAACTGATATGAATGACAAAATTGATATGATTTTAAAGGAATTATAACAAACCTTAATTTTTTTACTTTCATAACTGTACAAAGCATTTTTTTGTTTAAACTGTAATCGTAAATTTCTAACAATGAATAAAAACATTTAAACGATTTTCGCATCGTAAATCAATGAAAAATAATTGATTCGTTAAGAATTAATTTTTGCTGCATTTTAACGATAAAAACGTTGTGCCGGGTCATCGATCAGACGATGATCGATCAATCGTATTTATCGTTCCGATTTAAGGATGAGCGAGTTTATCGGGAACGAAAACTAAAACAGCCGTACATTTCCTGGCGTTTTTTTCCCCGAGCGCACATTGTTGCAACGCAGTCTCGCAATTATTTTGCGGTCGAACGAGTCGCGATTCGATTACCGGCATTTACCGTACGCTGCAACAGTTCATCCCTCACGTTTCTCTTCGTGCGTGAGATGCGAAATTGTTTCGGTTTTTTTTTTTTTTTCGTACAATGAAGAGCGTGGGTGGAATTTCATTCCTCCTCTTTCCCCTTCTCTCATTCGTTTCAGGGTGTGAATGCAATTGCAAGCTTCGTTACCACCGAACGAGCGGAAAAATCCCTTTTCGGGGTTTCGCCCATTTTTTATTAGGTTTTCTCGGTCCAATCACCGAAGTTATTATTCATTCATTTATTATTATTATTATTCTATCATTCCTATTAATCCTAATATTATTTATAATGACCGAAAATTTCAAATTTTATTTTACTATTCCCAAAATTTCCAATTTTATTTTATTATTCCAAAAATTTCCAATATTATTTTATTATTCCAAATATTTCTAATATTTTTTTATCATCATAATAGCATTAAATTTATTTCCGAAAAAAAAACGTACAAAAACGAAATATAACGTTTCATAATGTTTCTCCGCCACTTGGAAATGTAGCGAATATTCTTATATTTTAATTGACAAATTTAGACTGCCAATAATTCACGAGTCGCTCATTCAGGATCCGAAAATTAAAATATGCAAAATAAAATACGTGGAGTAATGAAATTCCAAAGATGAGCGAGTAAAAAAAAAAGGAATCTTCGCCTCCCGCCATCGATGTAGATGAAAATTCTTCCATACCTGATCGGCACATTAATCGTTCGTTTGAAAATTTCACCTACGATGTTTATCGTTACTCGAATTAAGAAAATGAAAATTACGAGAATACTTTCGAATTTATTTCGTCAAAATGTAACATTTTTTCGTTCGTTTTATATCGTTGCATAAATTATTGCTACAAATTGTTTTTTAAACGATAATCGAATTATTACTCATCATTAATGAGTATAACGCTGTCTCCATTATTAATAATAACATTTATTATTAATAATGGAGACAGCGAGTTCCGCAAATAACTACATAATTATAATTACACCAACATAATTCTACAATAATAATAATAACAACAACAATAATGATCATAATAATAATAATACTATATAACGATATAGTTATTTCCACAATATATAAATCCAATTATTAATAATAATTATGATTATGAGAAAAGGTTTATTGTTATAAAAATATTCGAGGATTTTCGTCTCGACGAAACGCTCCAGTAGGTAAATTCCCCATCAATTGTTATCGCAGTTATCGAATATCGAACTCGTCGTAAGGTCACAAACTGCGGCACGATTTACAAAACGTGATTGCGCCCCCTTTTTTTTTTTTAATTCGTTTGCCCTTTCTCACTTCTCCGCCGTTTCTTCTTTCTGGCCTATGTCTTTCTCTCTTTTTACAACTACCACCCCTGCTTCGCCTGTTTCTCTCTCTCTCTCTTTCTCGCTTTCTATCTCTCTCTCTCTCTCTTGGCTCTCCGTTACGAACGGATCAATGACCGGAGCGTCCGATTATCCTCCTCCGAGATCGGTATGCATATGTGCAATCGATATGAGAATATCTTCATTGAACGGTCCTCCAACTAAAGTTGGCCCCACCTTTTGACGGTTCGTTTTTCACATAGTCCTTCTCTCTCTTCCTCTTTCGTTTTTTTTTTTGCATCTCGTCTGTCTGCTCTATCGCTCGCTTCTGGGCAATTTACTCTTTCATTCGCACTCTCCTGTCCTTCTTTCTTTATCCTATCCGGCCTTCTCTCTCTCTCTCTTTCTCCCTCGATCTCCGTTTTGCTCTCCTTTACTTCCTTGCTTCTGGTTCTCTTCTGCTCTCGGCGTTCCCCTTGGTTCTCTTTCTGCTCGCGCTTCCTCCATCGTTCTCTTTCTGTCTCTCTTCCCCCCCCCCCCACTCTTTCCATATCTATCTATCTCTCTCTATTTCTCTCTTTCTCGCTCTCTTTCTCGCTCTCTCTCTGGTTTTACAGGGCTGTAGAACTTCTCCGTTTTCCCCTTCGCAGTCTTACGCTACACCGGCAGCCGCCCAACCCTCTCTCCCCCCTCCCCCCGCCGCCTGGCCCACTTATTGTATTGATTCAACCTAGGCATCCGTGCGGTCCTTCTTCCTACCTTCGTTATACTTCCTGTTTCGTGCTTGGTTCCTTCCTAACTTCCGCTTATATGCCCGAGACTGCGGACAAATTTGCTCGTGACTTCTCACAAACCACAATTCCGAGATTCTTTCTCTCTCTCTCTCTCTCGCTCTTTCTCTCTTTAGTTATGCGAAAAATTGTAATTTAGTTACTTTTAGCGAATCTCATTGTTGTATGCCGTAACCGTACGTTTTGTTAACTTTTATTTGATATTGTACGTACTGGTTGTCACGAAGCGAAATCTCGAATTATTTTGTAGATATATATGGATTCTATGTTTATTCTATATTTATAATTCTACGGAAAATTCGGAATATTTTCTTTTTTTCAGATATATATTTATTTATCGTCACTGATTTTCAATTCTTTTAAGATTTTACTGGGGCATAATAATAGACCAGTCGATAAATCAATCAATCATATCAATCTCCCTCTCTCTCTCTCTCTCTTTTTTTTTTGTTTCTTTTGAACTCCTTCCACTGCCCGGTTCGTAATTGCGATTTGTACGCCTTTAGACATCCTTTTTTCAGCTGCAACAATAATTCAGATAAACGAGACAGACCAGATGTGAGACTCAAGGAATTTGTGTGACTGATGTTCGTCTTTGCGTTTAAGGGACTGTGAGAACCCAAAAAGCAAAAAATTGTTTGAAAAAATTGGAATTACTGTTTATTATTATAATTACGAGACTTTCGGATCGAAATTTACAAATTCTTTTTAATTTCTCCATTTCGATACACAAAATTGAATTTTGCAGATTCCAATTGAACATCGTTGAATAATGTTCTAATTTGCATCGTTGGAACTTAACGAAGTTTCTTCCAAACACGGTATTTTGATTATTTACTTGAATAAAATAAGCCAGATCGGTGATAAATTGTTGAATAAAAATCCTAACAACCGTTTGTACATTAAAACTGCCGAAGGGAATTTCGCAAAAAGAAAAAAATGATTTTCGATTTTCGAAAATGAAAATTCGAAGAATACAGAAAAACAATTGTTTGCTTTCCAACTGTGCAAGCTTGAACGTCGTTGGTTTAATCTTTCAAAAAAACGTGAAACGATAAAATTAAGTTCAGAAATTTGTGAGGTTATGACGATCTTTTGTTTCTCCTTAAAATAAGCCTTCAATGAATTACCATTTTTTGACGTTTAATGCGATAGCCCAAATAAATATGTCGAAAATTGCTTTCCGTGCAATTTTCCCGAAAATTTCTCGTCTTTTTCCGAGAACGAAAACGTTCCCGGCTCGAAAGAAAGGAAAATCGATATTGGCCCTGCTCTCAACCCTCGTTCACTTTCGGTTCTATAGCGTAGGAGTCAATGTTCCGGGCAAAAGGAGCCGGTGTCCATTTGTATGAACTTGGATCGCGCGAACCTTTTTTCTTTTTGTTTTCCTGTGCATTGCTCACGGATTTTTCAATGCTTCCGGTACTGATCGACATAGCAGGGTTATCAGGTACAATCCACCCCAATTTTTTTTACGAGTATCTTTCGCCGATAACTGATCAAACTTTTGCATCTGAATTATCATTATATTATTATAATTATTATCGTTATAAAATGTAATACAGTATTTCTATTGTTATGATTACGTTACAATATCAATATTCGATTATTACATTGTCATTATATATTATTATATTTCACTATATTTTTACTATATTTGTATTTCCTAAGTATCAACGTAATTGACTACATTTCTCGATTCAATAGCGAAGTTTGAGGCGTTGGAACGCAACAATATTTTTTCATTTCATATTCTCTATTTATTCGATGTGAAAATAAAGTATGATTTGTGAATTAAAAAAAAATAAAAAAATAACCTTTATTTTGCACGCACATTTATATATTCTTTATTTTTTATTTAATTATTTAATATTCTTTATTGCTTATCATCATCGAAAGGCGTTCGTTCTTTTATTAAATAATTTAATTAATTATTTTTAAAAAAGAACGAAAACATCATTTTTAACAATGTAATTAATTATTTAAAAAGAAAGAAAAGATCATTTTTGCGATCGGGTGTAATCGTTTTTTTTTTAACTTTTGCGAATTTCTACGACGAATGCGTGGAAAGTTACGAACGCCATTGGCAGCTGAGGCCGAAAAATAATTTCCCGATGAACGAGAATTAATGTTCCGTTGCATTCCAACGATTCGTGTTTCAATCATGATGGAGACGCTAATGTCCATCAGCGCTTCATCGTATAATACGAATCCCGAACGTGGTGCGCACGAACAATTTCCCTCGAGTATCGTACTGACCGATGGTAGCATGGAAACGGAGAAAAGTTGAAAAAGTCGAGAGATTGGCAAAGTGGAAATCTCATAGCGAATCGATTCAAAGTAACAGCGAATAAAAAGGTTGGGAGTTCATTCATTCGGGCGTATCGTAAACGCGGAGTTCGTGCAGGTAACGCGACATGCACGAGCTCGGTGTTTCATTGAAACTGTCGGTGTCGGCCCTTGAGGCCAATCGAATCAATGCATGCTCCGGCGCCTCAATCACTCATACTCCCATTCACGTAATACTTCCGTTATCACTCTGCCACAATTTTTCTCCATTTTTCATCATTTTTATGCCGTAATTTCAATTTTTTGTTTGCGCGTATTGTATTCTCTCTCTTTTTGTTCCTGGTGGTTGGTTCGGGGTACATGAAGAACCCGGCGGTTGACACGATGACGAGGGAGAGTGAAACATCACAAAGAGGAAGGAAGGGAAGGGGGTCGAACTTTAAAAAATAACAAACTGGGCCAACGAACTCGCGGAGTTGCTACGTATCGATTCCGCTACGAGAGACGATGCAACGTAGTCTTCTCCTCCTGCCCATACGTCACTGAAATCATCGTGAATACGTTACACGTTCAAACGAGAATTCAATTCCAACGCACTTTTTTTAAAAATCGTAATTATCCTCTGGCTTACATCCTATTCTCTCTCCACGTTTGAAACTCATCCTGGTTCATCCCAAAGTTCTATCCTTCATAGAACTCGATTGAAGCGTTTGTTCGGCTCTGTTTTAACAGTCAAATGGAATCGTTGGAATATATCTCTGAGGAAACGTGCAGCTACGAATACGATGTCTACTTTTGGCTAGAAGTTATTTCGCAAATATACAGAAAATCGTGAGAATTGTTCTTCCAGAAGTGTCATTTTAGGATGCCTTTTGGGTCAATGATGTTCATGGTGTTTATTACCATGGACATCAACGGGTAATAAACCAGCCCGTTTATTATCATCGAAGCTTCGAAATATTTGTCCTTCTTTTATATTGCCGGAAGTTCCCGTTGGCAACCAGAACGATTACGATAATACTTCATTCGCCTTATCGATTCGATATCAAAGATTCAGCCTGTGGCGAACTTTAGCTGACGCATCGACCAATGACGGAAATGCTGATTCTTCCGAGGTCTTCGTATTGGTACTTCGAGAAAAAGTTCCCGTATCATGGAATCAATGGTACACAGAGCTGTCTATATCAAGTTTTTCGCAGTTTCCCTGTGCCCTCGACAAACGCGGTATAACGTAGCGTGAGTCGATTGTGGACGCAACAGGGGGTTAACGGGTGGGCTACGAATAGGGATAATAGCGGAGTACAGAAC
Organism: Ophioninae sp. A BG-2022a; assembly: GCA_030523105.1. Taxonomy (NCBI): domain Eukaryota; kingdom Metazoa; phylum Arthropoda; class Insecta; order Hymenoptera; family Ichneumonidae; species Ophioninae sp. A BG-2022a. The sequence goes on along the minus strand of JAPYZI010000321.1, from coordinate 38,056 downwards.
TTTGGTTGGGACACGTAAAAGAGCGAAAGACCGTTAAAAAAAGACAGTTGAAAATAATAAATAAAAAATATATATTTAGAAGTAATTTTTCCTCATAAACTATGAAATATATATGCAATTGTAATTATATTACATATGTCAATTAAACAAAATCCATCATGTACAAAATAAACGTAATTATCATTTACTTTTTCAATGGACCTTAAGTTCTGGTAAACTTAGCCGAGCCTTTTCTTTCAATGCATAATTATAATGATCAGAAGGAAAAAAAAAGAAAATAAATAAAAAATGAACAGAAAACAGTTTGCTTTTGTTATAAATGATGAAACATATAATTATTATTACATCAGACGTATCAATTAAACAAAATGTATCATTTTAAAAATAACCATTAATTTGTGTGTACGTGTGTGTTTTTTTTCCAAAATCCAAACGCAGTTCAGCCGATTCCTTCTATTTCAATGCAAAATAATACAAAATATACCTTAAAGTATCTAAAATATTGTCGTGAAAAAAAATTCATGATTTTTCCAATAGATCCCTGTAATTATTTCTACCGCGCGTTGTATAAGTCCGATCGGGTTACATCAGATGCCGTTACAACGATGAAATCTTGTACCGAACAAACTTTCGCGTGATTGCGATTGGTTCGCCTTCAGAAAATAATGGATTTCTTTTTACTACGCCCAGTGTTAAGTCCAAAATAAAATAATAATAATACGAAGCTCAGCTTGAATTTCAAATTCTACCGAGTGAATCCGCTCTCTTTGACAATTTGAATTCGCGTTGCAGATTAATCCGACCGTGGTGACGTCTTGTCGCGTATAAATTCACCGCTATAATTTTCGCGCCAGTTATCGAATGTGCGAAACCGTTCCGTTCAACGGCAATTAGAGACGACGCGTTACCAATTAACATAACTTCGACGAAACATCACGCGTAGGAGCGCATTAACTCAGCTCCAGGACCCCCCCCCCCTCCCCCTCGAAATTCCCCTCCGATTCAACTTCCTGGCGAAGTCTGACTTCTATCGACCCGTTCATACATTGTCGTACGTGCGCTCGTCTGGGCGAAGTTTCATTCGCTCTTCCAACCCCCGACAACAGGGCAATTAGATCAAACTCGGAAATCCTATTGTCCGGGTTCATCGGAGCCCGGGCGGGGAACAAAACGGCCACCGAGTCTCTGAGTCTTTAACAGGCTTACAAAAGTTAGCGCGTTTCGTTTCCGAGCTGTCGATCCGATTAATCGAACGATCAATTAGTCTTATCGCGAGGATATTTGTTTTCTCCGTGAATTCTACTCGATTGAAATCCCAAAAGCGTCGCTTTGAAACTCGGTGAAAAATCATCCTGGCTTGCTGTTTTGTCATGTTTTTTATGCAATTCGGACGATAAACGTGGGTTTTTTTTTTTTTGGATATGTATTGTTTTATTGAAGCCGATTTCAATCGGGAAAGAGATTTTGGACGATTGCGAGCATAATAATAGAGAAGGGGTAAAATGTCGGGGGAATAATTAAAAAGAATAAATGTTTTTAATAATGAAAAAGCGAAGATAAATGAAATACGAAAGAAAAAGTTTTTGGAAAGTAATAGAGGAAATGAGACTTCAGGAATAAATTAAATATAAAACGAATTTATAGAAATAAAAATCACGCAACAAAATTATTTGAGTAAACGCAAAGATATGAGAACGCAATATAAAAACTTAATTGTACACTACTTCGGATATAGTGAAAATTTAAAAAATGCCTTTCATTATTTGGGTTCTCATATATTCACTTTTATTTTTATTTTATTTATTGATTTTCATTGCTATAAGTGCGTTTTTATTTGGTACATAATTCGTGAAACTTCGTTTTTTGAAAGTTCTGTTTAAAAACCTTTTTTTTTTCTTCCTTCTGTTAATTGTTGCAATGCTGACGTTAATTCCTGCACTTTCCCGTCAATTGCGCAATGAAAAATTACAGTTCAATTGTCCGTTGTTAGCATATATATTATTGTCGTATGCGCGATTTTTATTTGGATGTTTCAAATTTTATTTTAATTTATTTTATTGATTTTCATTGCCATAAATTCGTTTCGTAGCTGTTTCTTTCTTTCCATCTTTACGTTACGTCACCGTTTATCTTCCTGCACATCATTTCATTTATATTAACATGTGAAAATTGTTTTTTTTTCGCCACGATTCTTGTTTCAATTTTTTGCATTCGTTTTATTTTTTATTATTTATTTTTTTATGCTATATGTATTATTTAATAATGTTTCTCCATATTGCAAAAAGAAAATATCTTTTTGTATTTCCAGTAACGGTCGGACCATCGAAATGTTCTTGCAATCATTTCGAATTGTCGAACAACTCGAGTTTCCTTAGCGCACGTCTTTAAGTAGTCTCTTGAAACCGGAAGCCCGCGAAGTTTTGTAAAATTAGATTGAAAGGTGCGGGCTTATAGACGAGCGACGAACGAACACGAAATATTCAACTGTCTCGTCGACGCTTTTTAGTGGATTCTCACTTGGAATCATTTTTGAAAATTCCTCAAATAACAAATTTTTGAAAATTCCTTAAATAACAAATTTGTTAAAAGATCTCTCAATACCGAATTTTCAAAAATTTAGCACTCAGACCGAAAACCCGAAATTTTTGAAATTTTTTAATGAAAACAGGTCGAGACTGGTCGATCGCAAAAAAAACAATTCAAGAATTCGGATGGATAGTAATTTTAAGGTATCGTGGATTTAAAAGTTTAGGTCGTGTCGTGCATGTTCAGTTTTAAAAATAGTTTATTTTATAATTAATTAACACTTGGAAATGTTCTTTTTCCATTTTCAATAATAATTGAAATCAAATTTAATATTTACTCGTTCTTGAGTGAGGTTTCGTTCGTGACTGTCGATCTCTTTCAACTCAGCAATAAAAACATTTCTTTATTATTGAACTTAACTGATACGTTAAGATTATTTTACTGTTATCAATAATTATGCGAAAAGGCAATATATATTGAGTTTTTAAATAACTGCTGATTCATTCGGCGGTAAAATAAATCTTTCACTATTTTGTAAATTAATTGTCAAATAACGCAGTCTATTTGAAACTTAGTATCATCAATCGCACAATCTCAAATCTTTTTGATATAATATTTTTATAAATCGCGGCGGTTTGGTTGCGCTCGTTTTGCGACCATTAATATCTGTAGAACATATTTCCCCATAAACCACCATGTTAAATTCATACGTTGATAACTATTCAATTATGAACTGAAAAAATTTTATTTTTCAATTGTGAAAAATTCTTTATTTTTCAATTGTGAAAAATTCTTTATTTTTCAATTGTGAAAAATTCTTTGTTTTTCAATTCTGAAAAATTCTTGTTATTTTTCAAAGCCTGAATAATTTGTATTTAAATATGGAAAACATTGTATCTTCAATTTTGAGAAATTCCTCTTATTTTTCAATAACTGAATAATTTTTTGTTTTTATTCTGAAAAATGTTTATTTTCAATTATGAGAAAATTGTATTTATGAGTTCTGCAAAATTCTTCATATTGAACGTTTAATCCACCTTAATTAAACGAGCCCTTCAAGTTGCCGTCTCAATTTGTTGGAACGTTTCGAAAAAAACAATAAATCTCATTGGACGCGAAATCTCATTCCATTCCGATAGGTCCACAGCGAGGGGGAGAAAACGGCGCGAGAAGTGGTAGAAGAATTTAAAAAAAAGTAATCTCAAGACAATGGCAGAGGACGGATCCGGAGGCTCCGGCAGCGTCGGAAGCGGCGAAGCCAGCCGTGTTCAATTGCTGCAAGAGATGCGCCAGCAAAACTTTGACAGCATAAGATTTGCATCCTATCGAACAGCGTGCAAACTGCGATTCATCCAAAAAAAAGTTCACCGTGAGTAAAACTATGCAATCTTACAGCTACTCTAATTCGTAATATTTCATTTTTCCGATTTAAATAAACCGCGATTAAATGTTTGTTCAACGAAAAAGTTGAATAATTTTAAAAAATTTTATGATGCACTGATCATCATAAAAATTCAAAAAAATAAATCGTTCTATTACTGGAGGATACGAAGTGTAATAAATATTTTTATGGCTCTCGAAATACAATGACGTCGAAGTTTGCATCGTTCGAGTGCAATAAGAGTGAATTTATCTTAATAACTCAATTCCCTGATTTTTTGTTCACTGACTTGGAACGTGAAAGCCTCAAAAATATTATTTGTTATCTTTATTAATAATGTATGCCTTTAATTTGCGAAGAAATGTATGGGCTAGAAATAGAGAACTGAAAAATAATCAAATTAAATACCATTGCATTGCAACGATTGAAAATTCAACGTCATTTGAATATTGACAAACTAAAAAAAGGTGACTGAAATGGACGAACAACAATAATGATCGTAAGCACGAGGAACATTTTGATGGCCCTCTCAGAAATTCTTTTAAATCGACTCAATTTTTTTACCAGCGTTGACAGTGCCTTAAATTTTTTACGTATTATTGAAATTTTTTACGTATTATTATCGTTTTTCAACTGTAACTTACAATAGAAATAAAGTCATGAAAATGGAAAGGAGCTTCGTTGCTTTTCAATGACGCAAACTTTAACTCCATCGTTATTATTATTCCATTGTGTAATAATTTGAATAATTTTTTTTTGTTGACTCAACAATAATCGACGTAATTATGAAAAAATTCGTAGACGAACTTGCAAGGAAGGAAAGTGTATTTTTATTTATTTATATTCTTTTTCACGGTTTCGAAAACGTAATATCTTCGTGCTAAGTAAATAATTTCGTTGAAGGATCACCTTCGAGCGTTCATTCGGCTAATGTAATTTTGCGATTGTTACCAGTGCACAACGTCGATATATGGAACGTAATAGAAGCGTTCAGAGAGAACGGCTTAAATACTCTCGAGCCCTCGAGTACCCTCGGGGTTTCGCGTCTCGAGACTCTACTGTCTTCCCTCTTTCATGCGCTGAACAAGCGAGTCCCGGTGTCTCAGCAATCAAAAGTCGACGCAACAACGGCGTTGCTCATGAATTGGTTGCTCGCAGCTTATACCAGTGGGTACGTAAATACTGATCAACTTCCGAGGTGCGAAATTAAATAATTGAAAAAAGGAAGTAACAGTGCGTTTCCAATTGCGCGATAAAAGAAAAACCAGTTTTTTTTTTATTTGAATACATTTTTTTTGTATAGGGAAAACAACAAGATAACAGTATTTTCCGTGAAAGTAGCTCTAGCCACTCTCTGCGCTGGAAAACTTATGGACAAATTTCGATGTGAGTATTCCGTGATTATTTGGCCTACTTTTCCTTTCCCTTCACTGTTTTGTTATTTGTTGATTCTCTATTTTATTATTCCTCGTCCAACGGCTACGTACAAAAAATTACAAAAATTTACGTACAAACTGCAGTTTGTTTTTTTTTTTTTTTTTTTAATATTCTCGCCACGTGCCATTCCTGTCAGCAACCGCCACGTTCGTTTTTAGGAAGAATGCTTATCTATTCGAGAATGACATTTAATTAGTAATGATTTTTATTATTTTTTGTAATTTACGTTATTATTTACTTTAATTATTTACATTATTAATTACATTATTATACCCGTCCTGAAATTAATAATATTGCTTGTCATACAATTATTATAAATGTTATCGTTATTATATCTCTTCTTACGTAATTATATTAATAATTATATTTATATATTAATTTTTTTGCCATATCTTCATCATTATTATTACCTGTGTATATATTATTGTTGCTGCTATTGTCTCTTGTTCCCTAGTGATTCACTTTGGGAAAAATGGATATCTTGCAATGATGAAATAAAATGGTGTTTGTTAATCCACGATTTCATTATAGTAGTTTTACATTATCACTTTTTTGGTTGTCATTTTACTTTTTATTGTATTTGATTGCACCAAATTGAATTATATTTTATAGTACTCTTGAAAAAGAAGGTTATTACACTTAAAATATAATTTATCATCCATTATCAATCAAAAAGTCATCCACTGCCAATGAAACGTCGTTTATCGTATATCGTTTTTTATTTCCAGACATATACTCACAAATTTCGGATAGCAACGGTCACATGATACATTGGCGGTTCGCCGAGTATTTGAAGGAAGTTTTGGCGTTGACAGCGGCCGTATACGAGACACCGTCCTTCGTTTATTCAGACGGTCTTGCGAGCACGATATTTCCACCGGTGAGGCATCTTCCATTCGTTCCACAATTTTTTACATTTTGATCTTTAAGAAATCGTCTCAGTGTGACTGTCAGAAAAATCACTGATTTTCGCGATTTTTTTTTATGTTGTGATAAACTAATCGGTCTGGTTTTCTTTTTATGAATAAATACATTCATGCCGAATACAAAATGATTTTTTTTACTATCATTTATGTAGTATTTAAAAATTAAATAAATTGTTGAAGTGACACAATTTAGTTAAAAAAAAAAAGGTCCTGTACGATGTCCACGATTGCGGCCGCAATTTTGATGTGAAACAAAAATGTCAAAATGATTATTAATCTGCAGGAAAGTCGCTATTGCGATATTAAGGTTATTTTTTAATTTGACAAGATGGCGGTGCTTTCAACTAAAAGTATCGAATTTGGCACTTTTTTTGACAGTTTTTCGTAAAAAAAAAAATAGGAAGATTAAAAAAAAAAGCTTCCAAAGCGCGATAGAGAATGACGTTAAAAATCTTCTTTCAAAATTGGAAATAGATATCTTCAAAACTCTTCCGTTGAGAGTGGACAACGTTTTGAAAAACACCATTCCGAGAAAAACGCGTTCAAAGATTGTAGTCCCGCGTAGTCCCGCTCCGTTCCCTTTCTACAAGAAACGCTGTAGCGACCGTGAGAATTTGAATTTCGGTTTGGAAATTGGAGAGAATGTTTAGAACAGTGTATAATATACGATAATGCAAACAAAAGAAACGATTTTTCGAAAATTTCACACTGCGACGATTCCTTAATGCGGTCGACAATAATGTTCATTTCATTGTTTGATAAAAAATGATAGGTATTTTTATAGTTCTACATGCAATGCTTTGTGTTATTCGCAGAATTCGAAGATAACCGTGAACGATTTTCTCGACACTCTGATGTCCGATCCTGGGCCACACTGTCTCATTTGGCTGCCTCTCTACCACAGAATGGCAGCCGTCGAGTCCGGTACCTGAAAAGCTCTTTTACGCGTATTATCAGTCTGATAAAATCCTCCATATTTTAACAAACGTTAAGCTGCTCTCGATTTTATACTTTTCGATCTACGATGAATCGTTGATTCTTCATTTGGTATTCTATTTAATTAAAAATCGACACCTCCAAGTCAAATCGCAAAACCAAAAAGTTTTTTTTATCCTCGTAATGCAAATGTTGAACAATTAACCGTGTGGAAAGATTGAACAATGAAAATTAACCGATTACACTATCAACTTTCCAAAGTTACGCAAAAAAGACATTAAAATGGATAATCATAAAAAAATTCAATAATAATTAACGCTATTGAAATTATTATAGTTCGTGGATTGAGTTTCCTTGGCTCGTTCGGATTTGTTTGGGTTTCTTGATCTCTTCTTTTTCATTCTTTATTTGTCAAAACCATTTTATTTTTCTCATTGGCTTTGTAGCCATTATTTACTATATTCTTATTGATCAATAATGGTTGTTAATTAATAATTGCTTTTTTTCGTAATGGATTCTTCTTTCATATATCTCATTTCCGAAGTTGTCGAAAATTACATTTTGTATATGTTATAGAACGCTAAATGAGTGTTTTGAAAATGCTTGAGCGATTAATGAACCTAAATTCGATAAATTAAAAAAATAATAATTTTCCTAGTATCTCAAGGATACGAACATCGTAATCATAATTCATCGTGATCGAAACGCTTCCAACGCTTAAGAGTTTTCGAAAAATTCTTGTTGGGTTACACTGAAGAAATGGAAGGCACGAAGGTGATCTGGGGGACTTTGCGAATGTGGGGAAACGGCGAAAATCCATGTTTAAATCCAATTACAGTGACCCACCCGATAATGTGCGACGCGTGTCACCGGGAGAACTTCACTGGTTTCCGCTATCGTTGTCAGAAGTGTCATTCTTATCAACTGTGCCAGGACTGTTTCTGGCGCGGTAAAGTATCCGGGACGCACAACAACGATCACGAGACGAGAGAGTACAGTAGTTTTGTAAGTGGTTCGTCGTTACCGCATATCCTGTAAACCTGCTGATAAACATTGGTGTCATACGGTTTTTTTCTCGCAGAAATCACCGAGCAAACAAATTGGACATTCACTTCGCAAGAGCTTTAGATGCGTGCCGGAAAAAGGTAAAAACAGTCTTCCAAGGTTTCCAGAGCAGCCGGAAAAAACGTTAGACCTATCGCACATCGTGTGAGTAAACGACACAGGAGTATTGATCATACATTCCTTCATACAAACAGGAACGTTTCAAATGCTAAAAAATACACTCAAATATGTAGCAAAAGACGAATCAGGAAGGGAGAGAGAGAGAGAGGAAAAAAGAGATGAAGAAATGTATCTCCGCTGATTTTTTTAAATTTATTGATGGTAATTAAGCATAAAAATTGATTACTTCACCCGCAGACCACCATCACCGCTTCCCTCTCACAACGGATTCCCAGATCACGGATTTATGGCACCTTTCGATGCTGGCTCTATGGACAGTCGATCGACGCTCAGGAGGTCAATATTACACTTTCCATTGAGTCAATAATTCCATTGGGACAGAAAACAACGGTTACAATACTTTTATTTTTCTTTTTTTATTATGAATCACGTTATTATTTTTTCTTTTTTGTTTCACTATTCATTCAGTATGGACAGTTCCAGGCTGGACGACGAGCACAAGTTGATAGCGAGATACGCCCAGAGATTAGCTCAAGAAGCCAGAACCGTGGTAAGCCCGTTCTAGTTTTACGCAAAACGAAATTCCAGCCAATAATCGTCATCGGAACTCGTAATCTCTTTTTACTCTCCACGCTCCCCTCTCTTCCCTGCACCTTAATCCGCCTAAAACTCTCGTTAGTCGTTAAGAGATCGTCTCAGTGTGAAATTTTCACAAAATCGTTTTTTTTTTGCATTATCGTATAGTATACACTGTTCTAAACATTTATTCAAATTTTTAAATCGAAATTCAAATTATTACGATCGCTACAGCGTTTCTTGTAGAAAGGGAACGGAGCGGGACTACGCTGGTCAATCTTTAAACTCGTTCTTCTCGGAATGGTGTTTTTCAAAACGGTGTCCACTCTCAAAGGAAGAGTTTTGAAGATATCTATTTCCAATTTTGAAAGAATATTTTTAATGCCATTCTCTATCGCGTTATGGAAGGTTTTTTTTTTAAACCTTCCTATTTTTTTTACGGAAAACTGTCGAACAAAAGGGCCAAATTCGATGCTTTTTGTTCAAACCGCCGCAATTTTGTCAAATTCAAAAAGAAATCTCCATAGCGCGATCGCGACTTTCCCCACAGATTAATAATCTTTTTGAAAGTCTTCTTTCACATCAAAATTGCGGCCGCAATCGTAGACATCGTACAGGACCTTATTTTTTTGACGTGTCATTTCAACAAATTATTTACTTATTATATACTAAATAAATGAACGTAAAAAAATAATTTTGTATTCGGAATGAATATATTTATTTATAAAAAGAAAACTAGACTGCTTAGTTTGTAACAGCATAAAAAATCGCGAATATCAGTGATTATTCGAAGGGCCACACTGAAACGATTCCTTAAACGCAGTGAGCGCAAACATTTTAGCGAAAATTGCGCGAATCCCACCACAATAAATTTACCCCGAAGCGTGTCAATGAGCGTGTAATTGACGGTTAGCCGTATACGATCTTGGTGTAATTCGATAGTGGAATTAATTGACCGTTTGCGCGCGTGTTCGTAACAGCCACGTACTTCGTCGAGGATGTCACACGTTGACCAGTCGGTGAGTTGAAAGTGACCGTGTTGGAGACTCTCCACGTTTTCGAGCTACGAAAAAAAGGGAGACAAGACTTTCATCGTTTCCTTTCGCCTAATTCTTTCTCTCTCGATTGCAGCAGGGGAGAGCACCTTCGGACGCGAATCTGGCATCGTTGGACGCATCGAGGGCACAACGCGAATTGATATCACAGCTCGAGGCAAAAAACAAAGAGATAATGCGCGAGATTGCAAGGTTAAGGTATACCTGTGTCGTTTAAATTCCTTAATATCGAGCCTCAACCTTGAGAAATCATCCTCTCGATACCATCCTAGTGTCACGCATGTTACGATTTTAATAATAATACGCAATATGAATTTTACGTTTCGCGCTTCAACGTGTGCCCTTGGTTGCTATGCATGCCGCAGACTAATCGAACGAGAATATTCATGGCTATCCATACGCACTCGCGTAAACGCTGAATTCTGCTCTCTCGAGTTCTTTAAATGGATATTTTTATTTTCGATAATTACATTATTTTGGATAATTAAATTTGAAACAACGAAAAAAATATAATCGTTCTATCCTAATACACGTTAATAGGGACAGGTACTGAGAGGACCCGAAGTCCGGATTTCGAATAGAATAATTAAGATTAAATAAAAAAGAACTGTCACGTAACACGTTAGTCCCAGAGAGATAGCTTATATATTTGAGATTTCTTGAAAATAGATAACTTTTAACGGGAAACGAAAGAACGATCCCCTGCGTCTATGAATTCTCCGGAGCTTGCTGCTCTGCTCTTTTTATTTAAAAAAAAATCGTCTATGAGAAAAACGGGTTGGATATTTTTTGAGGTTTTTGTCGATCATCTACGTGACCGTAATTTTTAATGAATAAATAAATTGGTTGAAAAATTGCACAAACGAAACAATAACTACGCAAATATTTTATTCAAAATTCATTACATTTCTATCATTCACCATTTTTTTTTTACTTTCCAGACTATTTTCTGAAAAAATCAATCATTAAAGCAAGTATAAATAATTCAGTAAGAGACCCAATCGTACACTTCACTGTTTCTTTTTTAAAAATTATGAGTACAAAGAACGATCCATTCATGTAGCAGCCTTCAATTCGATTGAGCAGCGCGAGGTGTGTTGAAGCCGTGAGTATTCGCGTTATAAAATATTGACGCAAAGGAATGCCTCGGAACGTTTGAAGAATAATTTCTATAAATGACACTTGCGAAAATGAAAAATTCGGGTTTGGGCGAACAGCTACTGCGATATTCATTAAAAAATATGACTTCTCACACCGATAGGATTGAAAATAAAGGGGAATCACTGAATCGAATGTTCGTAAGATATTCAATTATTCGAGAAGATATAATATTCATTTTTATTTTCGCGGTGACGTTTTTTGGGAAAACTTTTCAAACGTTTCGTGGTAGCCTTACACGATTACAAAAAATTACTACTACATGGCACACTCAACGAAACGTCGCTTCGAATAAAAACTTGTTGATAATTGTCCAACGTATAAAGTTTATTTTAATAATTGAAACAAACATTCTTTTGTCGATACGAAGCGTTACATTGAAGCGGTAAATTTGAATTATACAATAACAATTAACACAAAAAATAAATTTGCGTCCTTATCGATCGTACGGTTGAAAAAGTTGGAGACATCGCGCTGTGTTAGGATTCACATAAACAGTAGACTCACATACATACATACATCACATTTCATCTCTTCGGTGCATCACTCGAATCGTGATTCACAAGCTCCGAGCTGCATAATCCGCAGTGCACTCCCGGTGGGATGACTATTTCTTCTTTTTTTTGTTCTCCAAAAATTCAGGAGACAGCAGGAGATCGAGGCAGCTGGATTAGAAAATCCTGCTCTCATGTCCGAGCTCAGAGCACTGAGGCAACGCAAGGACGAGCTCGAAACTCACTTGGCGACGCTGCAAGACTCCAGAAGACAACTTATGGTCCAGCTGGAAGGGCTCATGAAAATGCTGAAAGTTCGTACACGATCTCTATCGATACGAAAATCCGGGGAACTTCTCCAATTATTTTTAAAAAGTCGTTACGATTTTTGATACACTTATACGTGCATTTGAATACAAACATTTTTCCATTATACTAATTGAATTGTTATCTGACAAACGGATTTCCAAGACCGCTCCATCCGAATTCGAAATTAGACTACATTCGTTTCAAATGGTTGGTATTAATTTGAGTCACAGTTTCGTTTACCCAAAAATAAGTATTCGTCGGTTTTTGAGATCGCCAGGTTCAAATGCAAAAACAAATTTCTATAATTCAACATGGCAGATCCAATTTGACTCAAGTCAATTAGAAAATAAGTAAGTTTTAGACAAAATTCAGTATCCATTGGTTCTTGACGTCGACAAAGTCGCATCTGGACTCAAATTTCTCCAATACTAGATAGCGGATTCGATATAGGTAGGGAAAATTCAAAAAATCGATTTTGACAAAAAATTGTATCTTCAATTACCGCGGGAGATTCGTATGTAAGTCCCGCGTTAAATCAATCTATCATATATTTCGAAACTCTTTAGCAATAGACAACCGAAATTACAAATATATGATTTTGTATAATGAAGGTGAGATGATGAAAAAAACACATTTGAATAACAAAAAATGAATAAATCCAAACAGAACCATCAGGCGTCGCCACGGTCTACGCCGAACAGTTCGCCGCGAAGCACGAAATCGCCGCCACTCCCCCCTGGCGCAATGCCGGCCAGTAGATCGGCGCCGCCCACACCAGGTGGCCCCCTGTCGACGACGCCCCAGCAACAGCCCCAACAGCCCCAACAGCAACAACAGCAGCAGCAACAACAACAACAACCACAACAACAACAACAACAACAACAGCAGCAGCAACAGCAACAGCAACAACAGCAGCAAATCTCCCAGAGCTATCAGAGCCCCGTACTCGCGACCTCGGTCGCAAATATGCCGGGGAACCCGATGCTCGGCACTCTACAGAATCCCATACCAGATAGTCTCTCGTGCGTTGGTGGTGACGTAAGGTAGGACGGCATGCGAAAAAAAAAAAACAATCTCGTTATACGTATCGAAGGATTTCCCCACGGTTGGAATATACTCGTACACTTATTTTTCGTTTCTCGTTCCCGCAAAGTACCCGAATGAGTCGCGCGATTGAGAGCCACTGAGGATCATTACGCTGATGAGTTTATTGCGAATTTCGAGGTCACAATATTTTTAGTATCGATACACGGAACGCGTGTATCGATTTTAGTACAAACGAATATTTTTTCCTCTTTTCTCGTAAGTGGGACTCTTTTATTTACAAATGTATCGAATTAAGTATGGAATATAACATGCACAGTATCACTATGTTATTCACGAATTTATAAACAAATAATTAACATTTCAAAAAAGTGATAAACATTCGTTTATACACAGAATACGTACGGAGTGTCCCAAAATCGAACGATAATGTTGCCGAAGCTGATCGGCGAGATTGTTATTAGAATAACCAAATATCATTTTACTTGAAAACCGTTTGCGGAGTTTCGATTTCGTTGATTTTTCGATATGTTTTTCTTCATCGAAATCTAAGGGGCACGTATTTTTTTTTTCTTGGCGTAAAAATCCAAACAATGTTGATAAGGATTACAACTTGCAAAGCTTTTTCGCTCCTGCGCATACGTCGGAAATTATGACATTTTTACTGACTTTATATTTGGTTATTCCGGATCATTGAAAACTGCCAGAACTCGTAATATTATCGTTAGATTTTGGGCCACCCTGTTTACACACGATTTTAATTGTCACATACACACATGTAACAATCAAAATCAATGTTCAGCTTGAACGAGTTTTCCGCACTTAAATCTCCAATTACTGATAAATAAATCGAGTTGATAAATCTCATTTTAACTAGAAAAAACTAATTCTAAGAAAGTAAACAAACTCATTTTCAAACTCAAACGAACTAGTCGGAACTGGATAAAAATTGATTTATCAGTAAATTCTAGAATCTCAAAAACAAACGAAAACGAATTAGTTTGACCTAAATCCAATTTGATCAATCAGCTAATTATAGAATCTTCAAAAACCAAACAAACCACCATTAACGGAATCGTAATTTATTTGTCAATAAATTTTAGAATTCGCGTTTATCAGTTAATTCTAACATTGATCAGGGAAAAAAAAGTATATCAAGGGTGTCCACAGAAAATTATTTGTTACTCCGGAAAACGCGTTTAAACTGTACAGAAGTTTTAACTGCAACATAGATCTATAGAATTCAATTGAAAATGATAATTTTCAATTTAATTAAGATAACGAAAGTATCGTGTTGTGAAATCGCAATTATAGCTCATAACGCACTTTCCAGATGTACAATATGCACATCCTTAGATGCAGTATCCCAGTAATCACCTATAAGCGTTCGTGATTCGTTGATAAACGCGGCTAATTAAACCACGCTCTAATTTTTTGCCGAGATTTCAAATACATTTGACATTTCGTATTTCTAACGTTATCGGGTCGTTATTGCTGATTTGGCTCGTAAATTTCCAAAGAGGCTGCAACGACGCGAAATGTTTCGACTAAGTATTAAAGTCGTACTTAAATGTTCATCACGTAAACGTTGTAAAACGATATTATTTCGTCGCGTTGAAAATATGTTCCGCGGGGAAATACTTCGTCTCGGGCTTTTCGAATGATATATTTTAAAAGTGCGAATGTTTTCGATATATGATACACGTTGTTTGTCTGTCTTTCTCTCTCTCTCTCTTTCTCTTTCTCTTGTTAGCTTTAGCGCTCTTTGCATTCTTTTAATATCGTTTTTTTTTGTTTCTTACTAAAAGCAACTGTGTCTTAGAAATGTATAGCTGTTGTTTATTCATATTTTTTTTCTGTATACGTTACCCCCGAGATTCGAATTTTCGACGTAGAAAACATTTTTCCCTTATTTGCGTCAACGAAAAAAATACCGTATCGGAGATCCCAAATACCGAGGCTGAAAAACCCAAAAAAAAAGAAAGGTCGGATGAGAAATTACGAAGGAACTGAACGGCGGAAGAAAGTGCACGGGAAAAATAGAATTTTTGAGTACATGGAATAAACACGATTGCAGCTATGATTTTCACAGCAATGAACAACGATAGAAAATAACGACGCGAATTACAGTAAAAAAACGCGAGCGCTTCGGGACAATGTAATAAGTGAGTTTGGGACGACCGATACGAGATCGACGTTACGCGCACTAATTATATCCTGTTGGGTTACACCGCCTTTAATATTTATTGCAAATTCCATCAAATTTTTCCGTTCCCCAAAATAAAAAAAAAATGTGGTCTTAACTTTTTTTTTTCGCTTTCGGTAGAAACCCATTTTTTGTATTTTTTTAAGACTTGACGCCGAAGAAGCCTCGAGAAAGTTGACACCTTTATTTCTGTCGCATGAAACCTCGATTATATTTATTTTCAACAGTTTCGATAAATCGATGAGATTGTTAAATCGTCACTCAAACCCAAACGATTTATGCAGCGTTATGTATATCCGTATTTTTTAATTTCACGTAAAACCCCTAACAGCCCTTTCGAGCCGAGATAATTATATTTGTTTTATCCGGTTCGAGCAAGTAATTCAAAGTGGTTAAAAAAAAAAACAATGATAATCTTTCCATTGCTGCGAACGAGCGCGAGTGTTAAGGCCGAATAACTTATTTATTTATTGATTCCGTTGTGACGTGACTATGGATGTATCAAAGGCCAGGTTTAATTATGAACCACATGGCGTTTTTGTGAGCAGAATTTTTCGCGAATGCAATCAAAGCGTCGTCAAAATCGCGTCACCATTGAGAACAGAGAAAAGGTCTTTTCACACACAATGTACGAAACGGTCCGATTATCATTCTTTTTTTTCCTCGATATTCTGCCGTTTGACAGCATCGTACTAAACAAAAAGAAAAAAAAAGAAACGTACCATAACCCCGCATTGTTTGCGTCATTCGTGCCACATTTTGTGAATGCAAAGTCGCAATTTTACCACGATTTTGAAGTTTGAATCATCGTAAAAAAAATTAATTATTCTCTTCTCGTCAAATGTTTTCAAATTTCCTGTGGACTATGAAAAATACACCGATGTATTTATTTTTTTTTTTTTTAATGCATTCTCTTTGTGAATTTTCGAGTTTAATTAAACGATCATGAAAGGGAAGGTACGTAGAACCTAAAGGTCATTGACCTTCAACGATGCAAACTTCAAGATCGTCACGTATTTTATCACGATTACTGCATGTGGATTCGTGCGCTAAGAAAATATGAAATGCAATAGCCGCCGAAAAAAAATATAAAAAAATACAATCTTGTCCGAGTCCTGTAGAAAATTTTTAGGAACGCTTTTTCAATTAGTAGCGTTTACGTAGCACGTAGTTATGTTCGATAGACGTGTTTATTATGACTGTACAAAATATTAAGGTAGCTCGAGTGGTTGTGAAGTGGAAAAAGAAAGACAAATCATTGGGAAGATAAAGCGAGACGCATTGTTGAAGCTTGTGCAAATAAATGGAGAGAAAAAGAAGAATGAAAAAAAAAAAAGAAAAAGAAAAAAAAAGAAACAACTTGAAGGCATGACACTATTATTTATTTGGATTGTTTTTGTTGAAAGTTGCTTCGCGCAAAGAAAATAGAGATTTTCGATGTCAGGTCTGCGTTCAGGACAAACAGCTTGCCGGGAAGCGGCTCGAGCAGTGCCAACAATAGTTTGGGACGATCATTGCGAAACGACTTATTGGTAGCTGCGGACAGTGTCACTAATGCCATGTCAACGCTCGTCAGGGAATTGAATTCAGGTAAGGTTATCAATTCTTGGCGATTCTCACACCGCTTATGCTCCAAACGGACGCAAGTATTTTTTCCTTTTGTTTTATCCGAACGACGGAAAGCGGAATATACATTAAACATTTTTTTTTCGGATGGACGTCGTAAAATTCGTTATTTTTTCTTTTTCGTTACGTGCGGTTTTTTTTTTATCGAGAATTCATACGATCAGGTATTTTCAGGCTGTGAGCACGTGCAAATAAAGAAAGAAACGGAGCGAGTAAAATGAAAGAAAATAGTCCAATAAACGTAGACACGGGAGTACCTTATTTTTATTTTTTTTTTTAAAGCATGTGGTCCAATTATTAATAAACTTTACCGCCCATAAAACATTTTACTTTTCTCATGTAAGATCACGAAACTCGGAACATCGAAAACTGAGTGTGTTAACTACAGGCATGACGCACAAGCATACGTACTTTTTTTTACATATCCAACTACTTTTCGTTACCTGACGTTTTAATTATTACTCTGATACTTACCTTTTGATATTCATGAGCGAGTGTGGCATGCCAGAAACAGCAACAAAGTATTTTTCGCTGATATACAGACTCGCAGTAATTGCGAAACGTACACGCCTGTGGTTCACTGAGCGTTCAGATCTTTTTGTATCTGTGGAGATTGACAAAATTTAATTTCATTAAAAAAAAATAATAATAATAAGAAATAGTTTCATATTTCGTTTTGTTCATTAGCAATATTTTGATAAACCCGGACTCATTCGATTACAGCTACTTTTCTTGGTACATAAGGGTACAAGAAAAACTCGAATAATCGAATGGAAATAAACACGCAGAACTGAGGTTTCGAAAATTTTTTTTTCTAACGCTTAAAAAAAAATGATCTTTCAAATTTGCCGGTTCGCTGCTACGAAAGTTTTCGAATTTCCATCCGTTCTTGTCCGTCTCAAACTTTACGGATTTGTTTGCAGTTGTTTTCACGGAAGTAATGTTTACAATTCATCGAATAAAAACGCCGCGTGTCATTTTATTTTTTAATCTTTTATTATTGAATTAAATTAAATATTTTGGCTTTGGTTTTCTTATTTTCGATAAAATTGTAATTGATGCAGTGAGCCTGCGAAGCTTCCTTTTTGCCAATGTAAATACAAACTCGATACACTCGTCGAGACACACACCTATTGTCATGAAAATTTTCTTATCTCTTGTCACATTATATTTCACCGATTTAGAATAGATAATTAGGCATAATTTTAGTGTTAGCGTGTTACACAAACCGTACACCTTTTACGCAGAACAACCAGAGGTTGTTGTATTATACCGGTTTCCTCTTTTACACACTGCACCGACATACACCACCGGCGGAACTTATGAACACACTTTTCGCTCTTTTTCGGCCAACCGTAAAAATAAAATGTATATAATATCGATTTTTCAAAATATTGCGTCGATCCTTTATTATTATTCATGAAATCTTCTTATTAACGGTTATTTTGTTTGAAATTGGATTATTCCCTAGTTACCGCATAATTTTGACACCTGCAGTGCTTTACGAAAAGTGAAATAACGTGAGGGAAAAAATGGTAATAAATTTTCCATAGCCGAATTAGAAGTAAACTTTAGCCCTTTGGAGGATCTATTGAGAAAAAAAGCTTTAAAAAATAAAAAAGTATTTTTTTTTAATTTGACACATTTCTCCACCATTCTTTTTTATTTTGGTAACCTTGAAAACGGTGATTGTTTCTGATTGTTCTGTTTAAAAAAATTGCATAAAATAAAAAAGTTAAATGCTCCACTGTTAAATTCTTGTTCTCGTTCTAAATTTTTCCAATTTTTTCGGTTGCGAAAACTCGCCGAAGAACAATAAATAACTTATCTTATAAACAAAAAAAAATAGTAGTACAACAAATTGGAAAGTTTACGTCCGGTTGAAAATTTCGTAAATCGTAATGTTTTCCGCCGGAAGTGATTATACATGAACACGCATATATATATATATATATCTACACTTACACATACACACAAAATATATATGTAAATATGCTTTTTGTTTCGTATCTACTAACATGTATGAATTGGCAGTTGCAGATTTAAGTATTGTACTGATACCTTTCTCATTCGAAAAAAAAGATAGAGGGGCTAGATTTCACGCGGCAATAATTCGGGCGCCGCAATAAAAAATACATTCAAACGAGAAATTCGTGCCAGCAAAGTACATTCGACAAACGTTTTTGTTTCCCTTAATTCAGACAAATTGAACACTATCGACCAGACTATTATCGTTTTTAAAAGTATATGAAAAAATTAAAACTAAAAACAACGAAAAACTGGAACAACAACAAGAAAAATATATACAAATAACACTTTAGACGTGTTGTGGAATGTGTGTGATGCACCGTCTGTGAATGTGCCCTGGTACCTTGCAGACTCCGACCAGGAGGAACACTCTCACAACTCCGGGCGTCATAACATCAGAAAACCCCTTGGTAAGTGCCTCGCCGAGATATCCTTATTTGCAGGTGTATACCTCGTGTCAAAAGACGAATACGAAAAAAGAAAAAATTGAGCCACAGCGAAGAGACTGTTGAAAAAAGTCTTGTTTTCTCCAACGAAACGAATGGAATTCTAGGCTGCCACGTACTGTACCATTCGCTCCTCGGAGATGGACCGACACTTTTTTTTTAATTATTTAGCTACGATTGTGTGTATATATCGATTTCATAGACTGAAGGTAACGCTAAATTTTTTGTCGTTATTATTCACCATCGCAAAAGAAATGTATGTATATTAGGGTGTAACAAAAAAAAAAACATGACACATTGGGCTTAGTAAATTGAAAGTGCAAACGGTAGAAGTCGATTATTTTTTTTGCCGATATGACTCAGACAAATAAACGTAATTGTCAAAGCCGAACAGCTGAGAACTTTCAACGCTTTTCTTTGTCTGAATTTCAATATTATTAAATGAAAATTTGTCTTTAAACTGTTTTTGAAAAAGCATTGTCACTTTCGCTATAAATAATATGCGATTGAGATTTAAAAAATTTTAACGATGGAACGTAACTGATAAAAATAGCAAAATAAATTCGGTAAATTCTGTTTTGAGGTAGACGTTTAATTAATTCTGTTTTGAGTTAGACGAATGTGATGTTATGTAAGTGAGCAGGGAATTTCCGATTGAAATTTTCCGTTCACTGTCGAAGATTTATTCAAGCACAAATTTTTCTATGCCTAACAATAATAATAAAAACTTTAAAGTCATTCTTATGTATTTCGTTATCGTTACACCCTAATATTTACATTCAGTATTTATCATCGTAATCGAGATTTAATGAGATTCCAATTAAATCACACACACACGCACACGACATTCGTATAGTTCTCGAGCGCGATTCTTTGCGATAGATGAAATTCTGCCCTGGCACTGTAATTATGTACGTACAAATTTTTAGCTTTAGCTCCACATAACATCGTGGAAAATGACTTTGAAAATATTTTTCGCCTCGATAAATTTATTTAAATGGCAGTTGCAATAGCTACATAGACGTAGAAATTTATTTTCATTCCTAAACGAAATCACACGCCATTTTCGCTGAGAGAACACTCGAGAAAAAAAGTTGAATTCATTGTAAAGTCAACATTGTCGAATTTTTATCAAAATATGTACAAACGTATTTCGTCGGTGTCAATAATATTTTCTGTTCGTAAAATGATTGCTGGAAGAATCAAATTTTTCTCTCAGTGTGCAAAAACACTCCTCCCATCCGCCTCACCATTTTAGAGTCTCAAAATTTGACATTCGCACTGACATTTATTTTCTTGAAAATCGCATTTTTTCGTCGCTAAGATAATCGTGAGCGTACCACGCGAACAAAAAAAAAATCATTATTCGGCACATGATTGGAGCATTAAAAAAAAATAAATGGAAAATTGGCCGATAGTCAGTCTTCATGGTGTTTTTGTGCCTTCAGATTTCGAAGCCGGCGAGGACGGTGATGACAGTAGCGGAGGCGGAAATTCCTGGCGGGAGGAGCTTCAACGTCGCTATCAGCAGGAAAACGATTTTCTCGCTGAGTTGAGAGCGCGAAACGCGAGTGTTTCTCAAACACCATCGGCGACACCCTCGAGTGAACAGGAGCGTGAACGCGGCGAGAGAGCGGAAGCTGAGGGCGAGAAGGAAGAGGACGGCGAGGCGAATTGGACCGAGGCTGTCAAAAGATGGGTCAATCGATAAACTCCGAGAGACACACAGACGCGCTCGTTGCTCGTGCTCGAGGAAACTTTTTCGCTCCGTTGGATCTGACATAGCATCTTTTATTCGCGATAATTCGGTGAACCTATCAAATATGATTTTTTTTTAAAGGACGGGGATCGCAAAGTAAATTAATGTCTGTTTATTATTCATTTCGCAAAAGTGATTGCCGAATGAAATATTTTTTTTTATTTTTATTCACAATCTCTCTTATTCTTTTTAGGATTGTTCTTTGAACTATAATTAGATGTAATAATTTAATGAGTTCTCATTGTCAAAAGTAACGATTTTTATGGTAATATTATTCAGATTCTAATGTCAGTAAAAATGAAAATAACAGATAGAATATATATTCTCGTGAATTTTTATTTTTTTCCTTTTCGATTATTTATTGAGCTATTTATTTATTTATTTTCATTTTCGATTATTCCAATAGAAAAATAAAGAAATGGTAAATGTGTTGAAATATTGATTTGTTTATTTATATCTTTTATGCCATCCTTTTTAATACTTTGTATATTTGTCCATACATAAGAGAAAAATTGCGATCTCTTCGTACCATCACCAGAGCTTCCTTAAATTTTTCGGTTTTAAATGCGCATGCAATCGATTTGCACGGGGATTTACGTAGAGGTATAAAAGTTGAGAAAATTTGCCAAATATGATAAAAGTCATATATCAGTGGATATTTATCGCGAAACAAATACAAAGAGTTGCTTCCATGCATCGTTTTGAGCCGCTAAAACGTTACGGACAAAAGTTTCCTCGTCACGAGAGCGCATACATATTGACTCACGAGAATAAAATATTGAAGCGACAAAACAACGATATCTTTTTTTTTACGACGAGAGAAAGGAAGACAAATTGTCCGTGAAAAGAAATTCAGTCTCTGATATCGGAGGCATGGGGCATTAAACAAACAGAAAGATCATAGATTACGAAATTTACTGAAGCAAAGACGGGCAAAAATTAAAAAATTGCAGACGCGTCGATTGGAGTGAATGGACTCAAACGAAGAAGAAAGAAAAAAAATATGAATTCGTCGTAATTACGTAGAATTATTAACGGAATAGCTTAGACGAAGGAAAAAAAGAAACTGAGATTAAATAAAAAACGAGAAGAAGTCTGAGCTCCCGAATCAAGGAGGGGGCTAAAATTTCCTAGTGATTGTGAAGAAAATCATAAAGCGATAAAGCCCGGTTATCGCGTTTGTTCGTGAATCTCCGGTGTTTGATTATTCATCTTTCCATCGTTTTTTCATCGTGTAATCTTATCCCTCGTTCGACCGAAACGATTAATTACCAGGGCAAGCCCTTCGACCAATTTTATTTATGAGAAAAAAAACAAACCTAAACGAAGATCATCGTGGCGTGATTCGAGCGAGAGTCAAGGGAGAATAAACTTTTTTGTAACACTGTCGTGGTATATCGTGCATCGGAAGAAATTTAGTATCGCCCAGAAAGCTTGTTACTCATTAGACGCGAAATATACTCTCTGTATTCAACAGTATTCGCAAAATTTTCGCGCCTTGCACCGTGACCGAAAACGGGCGCGTTTCGAGTGAAAAAAAGAAAATGTGCATCGTCTCGTCTTGTGACTCTTCTGTGGGAATTGGCTTTTCATAATTTAGTGATCGTTATTAAGAGCAAAGGAGAAAGAAAGACAGACGAGAAAAGTTTGCGAAGCCCCATGTCAAATATATAATTGCGTTTTCGCAAAGCGAAATTTTTAATCGTTCCGGATAGGCCTAATGATCGAACGTTTCAAGGTCTATTAAAAGCTCGACGGTCGATTGCAGATATCACGTTTATCATTTTCTCTCGCGCGTTAATCGAAAAGAATTGCAATACTCGGACGCTCCAAGCGAGCACTAAAATCCGACATATTTTTTTCTCCATTTCTTCCCCATCAAGCATTTCTTCATCACGAACAAACTGGAATACCTCAACTAACGAATATTCGTCGAAGCGAGATTCTTGCCCATTTCTTTTTCAATTCACTCGGTCGTGCATCCACGCAAGTCGCGATGATTGGCAAATCCTCGAAACTCGAGACACAGATAATTTTGTCCAGTAGAAGAAATAACTTAGAAAATGTTTGTACAAAATACGTTATATATAAAATGCGAGTAATCATAAAAGAAGGAATCCCACGTCAATATCCATTTGTCATGAATCTCGGAGCGACAAAGAAGCGAAGGAACATTCATTCATTTGCGCATCTGTAATATTTACCGTCGAAATATTAATAGCTTGGCCATGACAATACATAACCGAGCGTCGGGAAAACGACGTTCCTCGCATTTACTAATTATATACATAAACATTGATCAATAATGGGAATCGATACTAACTGAAATCGCACAAACATTTTTAGCAGTTGGGGAAAGAATTTTTCAAATCGCTGCTCGCCGGTCATCAATTGCAAGCGGCGGAAGTTGTACCGCGCCATCTGTTTATACTTCGTAAAAAAAAAAAGAAACATCGCTCGTATACGAGTTCGCGTATTTAGAGTCTAGGTGACAAACGAGTAATTCGATCGATGGAAAATAAAAGAATCAATTATTCTGTAGATATATGTACGTAAGCGATTCGTGGTTGGAACGGGAAGCATCGAAGCAAACGGAAATTATCGAAGCGATCGAACATTCGACGGTTATTCAAAACGCGATTATTGTAAAATATTTATTGTAGAGCAGAGTCGTACTGAATAAAGTGGACGAAAGAGGATTGAACAAAAATCTTTTTTTTCCCTGTGCGACACCGAATTTGGACGTCATGGAACGAGTTATTCGCGTTACGATTAATACAATCGAGAACTTTGTGAGTGAAGCATTTTTTTCCACGACTTCGTAGATTAGAATTTATAAATTGACATTTTTGTTTTTGACGATCACATTTCTTCATTATTTCAAGGTCAAGCGGGATAATGTCACTGTCAGGATTCTCATTTATCATGGGGGGACTCTTATCGGTGAAAGTGGATCTCTGGTGATAGAGCCTGACTTTCGAGACCCACCGACAGCTCAGCGTATCGATTTTCTCTCGGAAATTCGTTGCGACGTTACCAATCGAGCTAATGTCAAAGCTGTCGTCTCTGTTCCACTCATAGGTTTGACGGTCAAAATAATTATGACAATTATTACGCATTGCTTGACAATCCCCTGAGATACGAAAAATCAGGCAATTTTATTATGAATTTTGCTTCTTGAGGTATTGTTTTCTTTATTTGTTATAATTATTTGTTTTTTTTTTTTATTGAAAAGACTATGGAATTTAATAGAATATTTTTGCAGTTCAAGTTATCGAGTACGATCATGACGCGGCGATCGGGCCAGCGTCTGCATCTGGAGGGGATGGCAAAAAACAAGATAAAAAGAAATCGGCAAGAAAGTCCAGTGATTCGAATAATGAGAGGAAAATAATTGGATTGTGCAATGTCGATATGATACCAATTATTTTGGGTGATACGCGATAATTTTTAAAAAACATTTATTTAAAATGTCTGCATGAATTTGATTATTTTTATATCTTTGAATTCACGTTCAGGTGAAAAAGACGTCGTGGAAAGACTCGTGCTCGAAGAACCAACACAATCCGGGAGCACAACATCATCTTGGTTGAATTTACCCATCTTGACGGTATCGCTGAGTCAGGAAGAACCGGAGTTTTTGCCACCCGAATGGCGAGCCAATTATCTCATGATCACCGTAGAAAGCATTTACAATCCACCGACTTCTTTTACCGAGGGCTTGGAATACACGGCAACAACGATTATCCATACAGACGAGGTCACAAATCTCCAACATTAACCATCTTAATTCTGACTAACCATCAAACGTGAAATTAATTTCGAATTCATTATTTTTTCAATCCAGCGAGTTGAGACTGTGATTTTTGAGGGTGGAAAATATACGAAATATCGTGACGTTGAACTGACCAAGAGATGGAGAAGTTTGAGCAATTTGGAAGGTCGTGGGCGATTGTCGAAGTACAAAATCGACTGCCACTATAAAGACACGAGAAATCCTCTGAAAAGTATCGATCTCCAAGTACGAAAAAAAAAAAACATTCTGAAAATAGATTTTTGATTTTTTAAAGTTATTATTCTTTCATTCATTTTTTCTGGGTAGAGTATAGTTGAAAAAGATAATCCGAGAATCGAGTGGAATTACATGAGTCGCCACATACTCTTTCTTCCCGATCAAGAGGCCATGAAAGACAAACTTGACAAGTAAACAAATATTTATTATTTAATTATCTTAAATATTAAGAATAACATGTATCATCTAAAAATCGGCAATTGCTTCATATATTAAATCTAATTTTCACCGTCCAACCGTTAGACAACCAGCTCAGTCGTGAAGTTAAAAAATGCCAGCCCAAAAATGCATAAAAATATGTTACATCCACGATGAACATTTATACTGATT
Organism: Ophioninae sp. A BG-2022a; assembly: GCA_030523105.1. Lineage (NCBI taxonomy): Eukaryota > Metazoa > Arthropoda > Insecta > Hymenoptera > Ichneumonidae > Ophioninae sp. A BG-2022a. The sequence continues at coordinate 12,562 of JAPYZI010000321.1, read as the reverse complement.
TTTTTTTAAATATAGTGCATGTAGTGATTATTTTTTAAAGGTACGGCTATTGGCCATTCCAGTTCAAAGTATCTCACACCAACTCGGATCCTGTTAATCCCAGGCACAGTGATTCACCAACTCAAACGTATCAATGCTACGCTGATGTTTCGGAGCTCTTGTATCCCGGAAGTGAGCGATCTCTGAATCACTCAATCGGTTCGGCAAATTTCATTTCCGTCGTTCACAGGGACGCAGGCACGAACGGTGGCTCAACTCTACACCTCGAGTATGTCGGAAATGATGGAAAAAACAGGCTTTGACAAAACTTTGTTCGACCACCCTGTTGTTGAAAGTAAATCCAGAGAGAAAAAGGGGAAATTTGGGACAAAGGGATCGTCTGTAAGGATTACTTCCGATTTTCGTATTTTTCCAATGTACCTTGCGTACTTTATTTTGATTGGATTTCAGGTAAATTTAGCTTCAACACCATCCGAGCCGGTATCGTACCTCCCCCTTAACAGCGAATTTGGCGAGCCCGTTTTTGCCATTGTGCAATTCGAAGTTTACGAACCGTTTTCACCGGCCCGTAAAATCGAAGAAGTGGAGTACAATTTGACGGAATTATTGGGCCCACCTGAAAAATTAGCCCCGTATCCGTATGCCGGTGATCTTGCCGAGGAACAGTACATTCGCTGTATCAGAGGGTTGGCGCGAATTATCATCGAAAATTATCGAGTATTTCGTTACTTTTTTATTGTTATTAGATTCGAGCAATTGTAATGTAATGGGTACTGTGCGTTCCTCTATTTTTTAAGTTAAAAAATCTACTTATTTAATATAATTATGCAGGACTTCAACGAAGAGAACAAAAAAGCCAAAATTTCTTCAACCAAGGTTTCCGAAACCGGTGAAGATTCGGGGAAAAAATATTTTTATATACCGGTTATTATAAGAATTTTACTAAAAAATTAATTTCCAGTGCAATTCGAAAGTTTTATGCGTACTTTACGATTATCGTTCTAGGACGAAATTGATCGATTCACGCAATATTTGTACGACAACGGAATTTACGGGTCCGTTCGAGCTACCTTGAAGAAGAAAGTCGGTCGAGTTTTGGATCAAAAGTTCAAGATGCGATCCTGCACTTGGGACTCCATAGAGAGTCAGGTTTGAAAACTGGGACGATTGAAATTCATCAATCAGAGATCGATGATTGAAAATCAATGAATTCTTTTCCGATTCGTCAATTGGAAGAATTTTGTGGCGAACGTCTACGCGTATCTGGTGGAACAAATGCATGTCGCCCTAAACAGTGAAGATGGTAATTGCGCTGAAAATGAGAACGCCAAGACCGATAATTCCTATTATTTCGCTGAAGAACATTACGAGCTGGGAAATATTTCACAAGCGAAAAACATTTACATTGACGTGAGCATAATATTATGTCGTCAATCGCAATCGAATATTAATAAAAATAATGAATATTTTTTAAGGGATAAAAATGTTGTCAAATCGATCGAAATTTTGATTTAAAAAACTTTTGCCGTGTTTTTTTTTGTCCGGCAGCTGATAGCCCGGAAACGCAACGATCCTGAATCTTGGCTAGCGTATGCAATTTTTTCGAAGAAAGTTGGCGATGATGAAAAATCTTTGCAATGCTGTAGGGAAGCTGCAACCTTGAACAGTCGTCATAAACTTGCGTTAGTAGTATTTGTTGTTGCGAACTTTTTCCTTTTATTCAAGGTGAGTAAAACAATCAAACTGTTAATGGCACAAGAAATGTGCTATCAATAATTAATTCAAATTCTAAAAAAAATCATGAACAATTTGCGATAACAGAGAAAACTGCAATTTTACAGATTGTTATTATACGGAGTATTGTTGGCCGAGACAGAAAATTATTCAGGAGCGGGGATTTTTTTGCGAGCCACGACACAGCTTTATCCTCGCTCTTTCGAAGCTTGGGGCGCGTTGCATCTTTTCTATCTTCGAACTGAATTTTTTTCAGGTAAAAACAAAACATTAAGATCTAGAGTGACAATCGTTGAAATATTGGGCCCAAATGATTCTTACGCATCTACAGGAGTTGATCTGACGTTTCGCGCCGTAGAGGACTGTTTGCTGGATTACAATCGTGATACAGTGCGAACGCACTGTCTGGAAAATGAACCTTTGGCATGGACAACTATACTGTGTCCCAAAAATCGAATTTACCTCATACTAGCAGTATTTCTTTTGAAACTCAATTTGTTCGATGTAAGCAATTATATCGATTCTCCAGTCACTGGAGTCTCTTAAGAATATATTTCCACATCCATAGACGAAATAAAATGTGACAAACGCTAAAATGTTCGTTGAATGGCATGACTGAAAAATGAATATTGTTATTTATTCGAATCAGCTTGATAATTCTCTCGGAATAATGTTTTGATTCTTTCAAGTTTGCCGGAATAGCTCTTGCTCAAGAACTTTCGCTAGTGGGTAGATCTACACCCTGGCTTTATTACATGGCAGTTCACCATTATCTGTTGACAAGATATGAAGATGCACTGACTCATCTCGAGGAGGCTCAACGTAATTACGGCATGGTAATTTATCGGCAAAAAATTCGATATGAATATGGCTTTTCTTTCATCCAGTTAAACCGCCATTTTGTAGGTATTCATTTTTCAATGGTTAAGAACATTATATTAAAAATAAAACTAAAATAAAAAAATATTAGTACGTAGAACGGAAGTTATTTGAGCGAACGAAAAAAAACAGGCGAACGTAGTGATAGTTTAAAAAATGTATATAGTCTGTGGGTGTGGTAACTGTAGTAATTTTTTTAAAACATCGCGATTCATTTAGTTTGATGATTGCGAAACCCTGTTGTAATCTTCCCTCGACAAAACCTTTTTGTTATCCGCAATATCTCCTCATCAAGTACCACTCGAAATTCCTGATAATTTTCAATTGGTTTCGCAGGACTATTCGATCAGTACTCTAATGGGTCACTGCCACTTCAAAGAAGGCAATCTTCAATTAGCAATGGAGTGTTACGAGTTTGCAAGTACTCTTTTCAACAGGCCTACTGATATTCATTTGGTCCATCTTCGTCTGGGCAATTATCTCGCCGAGATCGGGGATTATAATCGTGCAAAAAAGCTTTTATTCGATGTGTGCAAAACCTCACCAACCGCGAGCAGCTGGTTTGGTCTAGGAGTTGTCTGTTATGAGGTGACGCAACAAAACATTGCATTAATCAGGTTACAATTACTTTTTTGACCGGTGAATTTTTCAGACGGCGAATTTCAAAGACGCAGAAGTTGTTTTAACCGAGGCCAACAGGCTCGATCCTAGCAACCCGCAAATATGGGCGTATCTTTGTCTATTGAACATATCGCTGCAGCGTTACGATGAATTCGTCGAATGTTACAGGCAAACAGTAAAGGTAAAATTATCGGACCCCGCACATATTTCGGAGTTACAAATTAAGGGTATGTCGCGATCCTTACAGTGAGGCTGTCACGGCGATAACAACTGGGCGCATTGTTATTAGCCAGTACAAAAAAAACATGTGTTTCATGTGTTCATTCACCATGATGGTGGCATTTTGTGCTAACTTTTTTCAGGGATAATGTTTTTTTTTTAATAATTAGGATCTTGGAACATTCTTAAAGTCGAACCTTCAATTTGTTTCTCCATTATAGTTTGGGGCAAAGAAAAAAATGAGTAAATTCTTTTCTATATTTTTATTAATCGATGACACTAGAACGATTTGCAAAATCCAACATTATGGCTCCGCATTAAAAATGCGATGCAGTCCTCAGGATTGTCATCGTCGATGTTGCCGACGACAGAATGGCCGGAAGTCGTCAAACAATCATCGGAAAATATTACTTTCGAACTGAAATAAACTCAAATTCTCTTTAAATGAAAAAAAAACAATATTTGCAATTATATAAAAATGCTATGTAAAATATAAACCACTTCGTCTTGTAAAAAATAAATAAATCAGTGCTTTATAAATAACAAAAGGAAATTCGATGTAAACTCTGTTGAAAAAAGAGCAAACAGAAACAAATGCGTATCTCATAGCTGAAAACAATTCTCAAATGAATATTTATCCATTAACGTTATATACGCTCATGAATTTAATAAAATTGCTTCACGCGATAAATATCATCAACGGTTATGACCGAACTTAAATTCATTCCGAAACAATAATAACAATAATAAATAGTGGTATTAAGGAGGAACAATCATCGCAATAGTTGCCACTATGGATATCAGTTGTCAATTATTTTCATGATCCTCCTATTTCTATTCCGATCCAAATATTTAGAATTTTTTGTCATTGAAAGCATCTTTTAGAAAGAATGTACGTTTTTGAAAAATCGCAGGCTAATCACGGCCAAAGATTACAAAAATATTTTTCGCGCGATACAAAAATATCATTCAATGATTTTAACATGACTTAAAAAAATACCGCCCAAAGTGAACTCAAGTTAGAGGCCACAGATAAATATTTTCACAAAGTCTCGAAAGCTGAAATAGTAACGTTTGTGCCAGCGCCGTCTAAGTTGTCTTTTTTTTTCTTCTAACATAAATTATGCTGCAATAAAATATCCCGGTAAAGTCCGTGCGTTAAATGGCAATAAAGATAGGGTAGCTGAGTTACAAATATAAGATTGAAGCGTAAGTCGTAAATCATCAAGATTTCTGATTACAATTACAGCAGATAGGTGGTAATTGACTATGCTATAATTATCACGGAAGAGAACGGATGATTCGAGTTAATAGATGCCAAGTATTATTGTCTACTTTTTTTTTTAATAAAGTATGTGATAGGTGCTACTTTTCATGATGCTGAGCAGAAAAAACGCATATATTTGCGTTAAAATATAAAACAGGATCACGGGTTTCCGTGACTGTTACTTGAAATCGAAAATAGAACTAAGTATTCGCTATTCCATTGGCATAAAATAATGAAAAGTCCATTTTACGATACCGATCTCTTGTTTCTTAAAAAAACTGATATTGGCGACACCATTTTCTCTATACAGAGTGCGGATTACTTTATCCTGATTTTTAGATCAATCACATTATTTATCTTCACAGTTAATCCTCCATGACGATAAAGATTTGCTTCATTAGGATGCAATGCAATATTTTTTAATTCGTCGAGTCTTTTCTAGCAGATTTGGCGTATGAAAATCACTGACATTCTTGTCGATGATCTACAGTCCAAATCTGTGAAAAAAGCTTCTTTTCGTATTCCAACGGTGCAAACTCCAACGCCACAGTCCTGGACGAAACTTTCTACGCTATTAACGTGTCACAAGCTTCATTTTTCATATCAGCAGGGTCATTTTCTGAAATTACGAACCCGTTATGATTTTCGGCATGTTTCGCTAAGGGGACATCCTCGTTGGACAGTTCCTTCGATTCTCCCGAAGTTTGAACTTCGGCTTGACCTTCCATAGCTTCAACAGCTTGGACCGGTTCTATCAATGCTTGTGAATTTTCGGTTGGTGTATCTTGCACTTTAGGAACTACTCGTTCCTCCAAAGCTTTCGGTACTTCGGATGGTTCATCTATATCGTGCGCAACTTTGGCTGGTTTTTCCAGAGCTTGAGAATTCTCTTCTTTTACAGTGGCGGATTTTTCCTCTTGTGCCTCCAATTTATTATTATTCTTGCACCCGGAATCGATCGTATTGTTTTCGGGACTGTCCGCAGGTCCACTGATCAGTTGGGATTGCAAAATATCGCCCGCAGCTTGGAAATCATTGAAGGATGATGATTCCACTTTAACTGCATCATTGTGCAATTTGGTTTCAGCCAAGATCGATTGTACTTCGGGATTTTCTTCGCGCAACATATTCTCCTCAGCTCGACTTGTGGACGGTATCGATCGACGAGGACTTCCGTCGTTTTCTGTCCCAACCTCGTTGTCCGAAACATCGTAGATGCTGTCGTTGCTCGGCAATTCTACGTACCCACTGTCATTGCTGATCACACCGCTATCGACGCTGCAATTTATCGTTCCGATATCCGAAGATTCTATATCATCGATCGAATTCTCGAGGCTACCAGCGTCGTTCGAATTCGCGTTTGATGCTTTCCCGTCCGTCTTCTTTGAGCTGCCCAATACCAAGGATTGCTGATTCTTCAGAATTGCGGAATTTTCGGATAGGTGGTTTTGTCGAGTTTCAGAATCCGTGTTGTCGTTATTCACGGAATGACCGCTCGATTCTGCGACTGCTTGAGCGTCAGAACATGCGTTTTCGTTTTCGTCATCTTTGATCGCAATTTGGCTCATCTGGTCGTTCGGCTTATCGCTCGCGCTAAAAGAATCGACCGTAGAGACTGGAGCGTCGTTGTTCCTTTCTATTCCCTGAGACGAATCACTCTCAGCGATCTTTTTCTTCCGAGATTGGGGCGATTTCGTTGAATCGTTTCTGAAGGATTCCGAAGATTTTCTTTGATCGCGCGAAAACTTAGAAGAGTGATTGGAAGGATTCACTCGTTTTTGCGGATATGGTGACCTCTGCGACTCCCTTTTCGAAAGTCCCGTTGTTTCGTCGAACCGTTCGGATTCCTTTCTCGAAGACTTGGGCGTTCCTGGATGCATCACGTCCTCCTTTCTCGTCGGATAAGAATTTTTGAAGTCGCTCTTTCGTTGATGATGGGGACTTCGGGGCGACGAGATTTTGTGCGCTTGATCAAAGCTGCGAATCTTTGTACTCTCTTCGATGGACTTTTGGCGCAGGATCGAAGGATTCTCATTGATAGGTGATGGGTCCGGTTCCGATTGACTGCTGTACGTGACGCGTAGTCGTTGACGCGGACCTACCCTTCCGCTACCCGCGATATTGGGTGGGCTGACTGAAATAAGCCGGAAGGAACGCACGAGATTATAATTCTCATTCCTATTATAAATTTTTTCTTGTGGAGAAAAATCAATTGATCAACAACGCATCTACGGAGTAGAAAAAATTCTGTTATGAAGAGGCAAACTTGACAAACTTCTAAAGAAGTTTAAACGTTTACCTTTGACGCTCATCACCGATGGCCTCGGCGGTGTTGGAGTCTGAGCGTTAAGAAGAACTTTGATACTCTTTTCAGTCGCAATGACGACCCGTTTTTCACTCTCGATAGCACCACCATGATTTCTCATCGGCTCGCCAGCAACCTGATGAGATTCACGTCCCGGATGAGGAAGTTTTGTCGCAGTCCGAGGCAAACGATAATGCTCCTTGTCATTGTGCTCCTTTCGCGTTACAACTTCACCCAACGTGACTCGATTTTCACGTTTCATTGTGTCATCAACGAGATGTATCTTGTCATTGTCCCACTCTCGTCTCCAACTTCCTTCGGCTGTTCTTTGCCTGCTTATCCGGGCTTCGTCTATGCGGTTTCTTTCTGCCCTCCATGCTTCGTATTCTGGATGCGTAGGATTTCCAAAGGCCTCGTGTTGATTCCAATGTTCCTGCTTGCAGATAATTATAATATTCAATGAAAACCAAAAGCTTTTCTACAAGCTTGCATACTGACTTGTCATTCATAGAAGAACATCGAATAAACACGAATGATCAATAAACATTAGAAATAAGATTCCTCTACATACTTTGGAAGGCCAATCTCTTCCACTGCCTCTTCTCTTGAATGCACCTCGTCCACTCTTATTCCTTCCCTTGGTTCGATCGAAATCCTTGGAACTTTCACCACTCGGCTCTTCGCGTTCCGAGTCGGCCAAAAAATTGTATTTGGGATCTGGAGGAGGGCCCTGGCCGTCTGCAAAGGTGTGATTCTTTTTTCCCTCTGAGCTGCCTGTGTAGTATTGACCAGATTGATCCGCATGCTTGCGGATGCTATGTTTAGGCTTGGCCGTATGCTTAGCGACAGGAGTTGAAAACTCTGGAGGTTCCTTCCGTGTCGGCCAGTCTTCTGAAGGAATGGGCTTCATCAACGCATCCAATTTGGCAGCATTCTTCTTGTCAGCTTCAACCTCCTGTCAACAACTTTGCAATTGTCAGATTCGATGGAAGCGATATCCAACGGGTCTCGATAGAGGAAAGAGCACGTACCTCGTATCGCCGCTTTATCTCTTCGTTCCTCAAGCGTATCTTTGTTATTTTCTCCTCCAGGGCTAGGGACGCCATCTCGGAGCTTCCAATATTCTGTGAGAATATATGCGAGAAAGACTTGAAATTATTAAGAATGTGACTTGAATGAAAAATATTTTTAATTTCATCGTGTTTTTCTTATCAATAATCGCTTCGTGTGTATTGATATTTAACATTATTAAGATACACTTTCCGATAGATGTCTTGAATCCATTGCGCATTTAATCAGTAGCAAGAGAACAAAAATAATTGTCGATATTTCCTACTACGGAGAATGCGAGCGTGATGTGGATCGGTCAAACGTCGAGTATTTTTCTCGTTTTTCTTTCTGCAAAAATAGCCGTTGCACTTGTCCAAATGGCTTCAGACACTTCTCACTGTATAGTAACGCTGTTCGACAGCACACGATCTTATTGTTACCCGAAACAACGGCAGCATCGTGCCTCTAACGACGCTGTCACTTCCGAATTCCTTAACCCCCCTTTTTTTACCGTTGATCGACTAGCCTCACCTAGAATACATTGCATTCATTTCTGCTGCCCCATATATAGATATACGTATTTGCTACGGTGCCGGCCCATTCAGCCCCCACCCGAATGCAGCTGCGCACCTTTTCATGAACATACGTATATGTATCGAATTTAACGAAAAATATAACTTATATACGGCACGTGAAACTACGAGGTTAGGACGTCTTATGAGTCTCCAGCTTTTAAACTGACATTTTTTTCCATATTATCATATTCGTGTGATCGTCTTTAACGCTTAAAAATGTTACCAAAACGCACTGCTTTTCGACTCATCAGCAGTCGAAAAGTAGGTCATGAACAAAGCAAACACGCTTGTGGTGGGAGTGATTTGGCCAGAGTCGGGAGCATGGAGCCTAGATACCAGGAGAATTAGAGAGGACTTTCAACTCGTCCCCAAAACAGTCCTGAGATGGTACAACGCTGGGGTTCTCAGGCACACATAAACAAACATGGATGCGATGTAAAGCAGCTGATCCGGTCACTTTCACCTCGTTCACGAATATATTACTATATATTTTGGTGCACCAGCACGCCAGCAACATTAGTTTGGCACATTTTCAGGTATGGTTTTTTTGCATTGGTGCTGGACCTCCCCGTATCTAGGTATCTAGGTTCCATGGTCGGAAGCTCAATTTGGCGTTTTCACTACGCGATATGCCCGGAGTTTAAGTCTCATATTTCGCTCCCCGTAGTGCTAGTTGTCTTCTGAGAACTTTGCATACCCGCGCACTTCGAGTGCTCATCATACACTAAGATGACCTTTTTTTTGTTGTTTCTTTATGTATATGGAAAATGACGAATTCGAATATTTTAAGAATAACGAACAACCAATAAATATGAAATTATGATTGCGAAAGTGCATTATTGACGAAACTTATCGAGCTATAAAAACAATCGCGTGGCGATCTGTCAAATTTGTAACGCGATACGTCCACACGGTTAAACTAAAGGATAGGCCGATCAAAGATTGTGACGATGACTGCGAAAACATCGAAAGGACCGACTGAAGATTCTCCGAGTACCACTGTCGACAATGATGCTCACAGTCTGCAAGTTTCGTTACCGCAAATGCTCGATCTCGCTCTGGGAACGCCTGAGGTACGAAATTGTACGAGGATTCGCATTTGTGAACGTCCCGTTGCACATTTATATTCCTAATATTGTTCGTTCCGTTAGGTCGGTGCGGTTAACTTAAACATACTTCACAATTTCCTCCATGTGCTGCTTCATCAAATAAATCTACGCACGACTAAGGTCGAGTACCGAGGAGACGAGGCGAATCGGATGAGAGTAACTTACCGACCGATATTAACTTCGCAAATCTTCAACTCCATCAATAGTTCATGTTGACGAATGCCATTTCTGGTTACGTGGTATTTGAAGAAAAACTTCCGGTCCCGTGATATCCAACGAAGGATATAACGGTCACGCGGGTTTCGAAATAAGATTTCTAGTTATCTTGCGTCACGTTGTAATCAGTGTCGTCACGCGATGTCGAGAGTTGCGATCGCGCGATGTGCGGAGCTAACCTTCCGATCACACGTTATCAGGACTGGAACTTCTCGCCACTCAAAATGGTGTATATAATAACTTCGATAATTTTAGACGATGATAAGTACGGCCAAGGGTGGATCGAGCTTGCAACTACACGAGTACAGTATTACGGATTCATCGTCGAAAACGACGCAACGTAAGCGAGACAGTCTGACAGAAATTGGTGCCCACGTGTACACGCACGATGGGGAAGTTCAGGATTCATCGTTGTCGCCCGGCGAGAACGGTGAAAGAACGGCTGCGAGTGCACCGGCCACGGCTCGCGGTAAAAATAGTCAATAGCATTTCCATTCATCCTTTCTTGTTCGAATATGATAATTGTACATAATTAATTGGAAATCAAGTGACGAAGACCAGATAGACGAGATTTTGTCGTCCAACCTTTGAATTTCCGCCACCTTGGAACAGCCAAGGTTGCTTTCCGTTCTGGTCGTTTTTAACGGACGGAGGAAGATTACATCTCCGATGAATTTTGAAGGACGACGGTTTCTTCGATTCGTATAAAGAATTTGTATACGCTCGATGGACTTGCATTTGACTTCCGGTTTCCATAGGACCCGAAGATGAGCATGCGAGTAGACGACCGGCAGTCAAACGAACCGCAGGATCGAAACGGCAGATCGGTGCCGGGGTCAACGGTGAGATCCAATCAGTGATCTTCGTTGAACCCGTATTGGATGGCGCGACTCCAACAGCACTCGGATTTAAGGAACTCGAGGCGAACGTGCTCAATCTAAAGCAGAGATTCGAGGCCCTGGACGAGCTCGCGAAAAATCCCGAGATGATAGAACGCGTGAGAAACAGCAAAATCGATCCGCTAACCGACATGTGGCACGTTATAAATATAAACAAGAGATTGGACGCGTGTGAAAAAGGCATCGAGAAACTGACAACGATGCTGCAGGATTTGATAAAGACTGACAAGATTGCGACTGTCGATTCCACAGAGTGCGACAAACTCAACGAGCGAATTCTCGATCTGGAAAATCATTTGGTCTTTCTGAGCAGCGACGTGGCAAATTTGACCGACGCTACGAACATAGAACGACAAGAAATTCCAAAAGTCAGCTCCGTCCACTACGCGCGAACTACGGATGAGGCAGCGCCCGAAATTCCAGTGAAGCAAGAAGACCAATCGGACCCGCGGAAAGTTCCCTCGGTTGGTAACAATGGCGAATCTCAGGGCGATAAGAAGTTGGAAGTCGCGAACGTTCCTTCGGTTGGTAACGAACTCACCGCCGCAAAAAGTTCCGCTGATACGAAGGAATCCGTCGATAAAAAAGTGCCAGGGGTTAAGGGAAAAGGGACTCGGCCGCAGGAACGCCATAGCGTGATAGGTTAGGACAGTACGGAGTTGATAAAATCGCTTCTGTGTTCAAATCTTCAAAATGAACGTAGTTGGCAAAATATTCAGGTCAAAGAATAATCGATGACTTTATCGTTAGGCGGGATCAATCTTACGGAACTCAAGGATGACGTGAACGGACTCAAAAGTGGGATGACCGAGTTGAAAAAAGATCTAGAGAATTTGAACGCGAAGTTTGTCGAAGTGGCCTCTACGCCTAGACGAACGGATCATCCAGTCGCTGTTCCAGTAACGTCCGCCCACATCGACCCAATAACTAGCGAATCCCCAGATGTAACTGATATGATTGTCCCTAAGAGTGAACCAGGAATTTCCCCGAGTACAGGTACAAGGCGGTACAATTATGATCGTAGCGGCACCTCGTTACGTCGGTAATGACAATTTTGGGATTTTGCGCTGCGAGTAACTACCGACGGATGGCGCGCCCCGCACGCGAATTCGGCCGCGAACTGTCGACTTTTCGGGCGAAGAATCGTGGCAGGACAATTACCGAGCGCTGAGCGTGCCCGCGTGTGTCTTTATGTACGTGTGGATTCGTTACGAGCGCAGCGTGGAGAAAAGACGCGCGTAGTTTCGCATATGTACGTGTGTCAATCGATACTCACACACATATAAGTGGTATATACTTTCCCGGAAAACTCTACGAGATATCACTATGAATCTAACGCCATTATTTAAGTTAAGGAAAAACCTTGTCCAAACACACCTATTGAATCTCTATAGTATATAAGAAGCTCACTCTACGACATAAAAATTTCGTGATTTTTGAGATTCCGGAAAAGTGGCCTGGGTAGTCGAACATTTTTTTCTGTTTTACAAGTATTAAAAGGGTCTATATAATCGGACATTTTCAGCTGATTACGAATATCAACGAATTTTCATCGAAAACACTGCACACAGCAAAAGAAATCGTGATTCTAGAAGTTTTTTACAATTTTTTCATGGAAATTTTGGGTTTTGGAGAAAATGAATGGTAGATTCGTTCTCAGGAGATAAAATTACATCGAAATGGGTCAA